>JAPTYQ010089857.1:0-26345 GCA_029814465.1 Ostorhinchus cyanosoma
CTATCTATCTATCTATCTATCTATCTATCTATCTATCTATCTATCTATCTATCTATCTATCTATCTATCTATCCTAACACACCTATACCCAGAGGTCAACTATATTAAAAGATGTCATATCTACACATGTCCTATAGGTGGCATCGTTTATCAGTGGTTGCAATGTATCTGCATTGAGCTTGTCAGAGATTTATAACCCAGTTGCATTAAGCTAACCTTCATCATGGTAATAGCAATGTATCGAGCCTCTTTCACAATCATTGGCTCGTACGTAGCCTCTAGTTTAGGCATTGGTAGTCCTCCAAAAGTTAGATCAGGTCCAGAAGATGAAGGAGAGGAGCTTCCAGGGAGCCTCTGAAGCTTCTTCACATTCTCAGGCTGCATCGACTTCTTCTGTGACACAGGTACAGCTTTTACCTCCACCTAGACATAAAAAGACAAACACCAGTGTCACAGTGGTCAACAGTAACTATTTTGGAAATTTCACATCACCAGTGAATACTGACATTTTCGGTTCCATAAAATATGTATGCCCTACCTAAGATAAATGCTAAATCAATTGTCCTGACCTTCATATTTGGAACATGCACCACATCGCCATACTGGTCTTTGGTCTGTACAACTACAGTGGTTGGCCACCCACAGCGTATGTCATCTTTATTCAGGATCAAAGATGTTTTCTGGGGGTCTGCGTAAGAGTCTGGCTGCAGCCACCTAGAACAAACAAGGAGAGAAACAAGGTAGTGGATACTAACAGACTGCAGTAACGTTAAAAACAACTGGACATGCACAGACAGTAAAGACAATTCAATAAATAGATCTTTCTGAAAGGTAAAATGTACATTTACTATTTTGCTTTTACATCTGCAATGTACTTATCTGCAATGTTTTTACACAATTAAGGCAGCACCTAGAACATTTACCTGGCTAAACGTCCACCACTTGAGTTTTGTACACAGGTGATGAAATCTTCCAGGAAAGAGTGCTCATTGGTTTGGAGATGCAGTGGAAGATTCCCTTCCAGGGCCTCCAGGATGGTGGGAGAGTGTGACAAGGCTAGGCCTTTCCCCAAAATTCCTGAGTGGGCCTTACACACCTGTGTAAGATAAAAAAAATACAAAAAGAACTATGAAATCCAATGAACTATTTCACATTTGCTGGTATAACGAATTTCTGAATTTAACAGATGATGTACCTGAAGAGAGGCTTCCTCAAGAATCTCAAGATCCTCTTCTAGTTCATTTCCTGGAAAAAAAAAGGTTTTATAACAAATTAACCACTCAATCAAGATGACAGGCATATATTATTCCCTCTATGCAGTCATGTGAAACACCCTTGCTCTCTTTTCCGTACCTATTGGGAGGGCCAGGTCTTTCTTCATCAGAGCAGCAGCACACACACTGCCAAGATACGCCAGTTCTTTCTCTAGTTGGATGATACCCTGAAACATCCAAAATCTTAAGTCATTAATGTAAAGATCACACAGAACATAAGCTCTAATCAGTATTCAGACACAAATATTTACCAGAAGTAAGGATTAAAAGAATATACTGTCTATACCTCATCAGGGCCAGGATTGAATTCATATCCCACAGCCACACACTTGAAGCCATAGAAGCACGCTTTCTCATCCTTCACATAATCCGAGGCAGTTTCCAATGAAAACAGAACTTCATTTCCTTAGAGTGCAGAAAAAAACAATAGTGGATGAAAGGTAATCATTGGTAAACTAATGGCTGCTGTGACAGGTGGCTTAGTCAAGCATTAAGGAGATTTAAGCATGTGGATAATAAAGACCAATAAACTACAACTGGGTTGTCATTGCTAAATCCAACATCTAACAACATATTTCATTAAAAACATTTCACTCCTTAGGGTTGTTACAGAGTTTCTGCAGATCTTCATAGCCTTGATTTAAAAACATCTAAATAATACCTTTAACTTATTACTTCCAGAAGCTGCTACGTTTGTGAAGCCTATTTATTCGCCACATTACTATACACAGTGTGCTCTCATGAATAGTACATATTGTTTTCATTTTGAAATCCTATGATGCTGTGATTAATACAAGTTTTTCACCTCAACAACATCAAAAGCCAATGTACCATTAACATCATGAACCAGTCAAAAGTGTATTTAAGACATTTTAAGGTCAATATTCAGATAATAGGATTTTTAGCTTTTTAAGGAAGGGTGGAAAACTTGATTTATACACTTGGCAAACATGTCATGCTTTCTTACCTGGCAGTACAAGGACAGTGGTTGGCCAGCCTGTGGAGCCAGAAAACTTTTTGAGCTCAGTCCACGTATTGATAGTATCATGAATCAGAGGTTTGCCTCCCAGGCTGGCCAGGTGAAGGGTGCGGCTTGGGATGAGCAGGCGGAGGACATCCTCTGGCTGTGCAGTTCCACATTGTGGGTCAAACTCAATAGTGGTCCAGCGAACACAGTCTGGGAATGATACCTGAGGGGATAATTAATATTTTAACACACATTTTAACTTACTTTTTTTTGGATGAAAATACTGTCTAAGTGATTAGTATACTAAATAAAACTTTACCCTATATTGTGTGACACCAGCTTGCTTATAAGGGTGGTCACTCTCAATCACTGAGTAGTGGTTTGAGGTGGTACAAGCTGACAGGCCCTGCTCTGGCTGGTTGCCAGTGGTGCTGTCGGTTGACTGGTTAGGGTTGAAGGTGGGTGGAGCATACTTTTGGTTAAGAGCAGAAACCGCTGGTAGTAACTCTTGAACCAGGCCAAAGACCTCAACAGCAGCCTGAAGACGGAAGAAAAATATTTTGACCAACATGTCACATCACAGACAAACCATTTTGCAGTGAGGGAAGACAAAAAATACTTACCTTAGGTACAGATGCAGCCACAGGTCCAATGTAGGCCAAAATAAGGGGTAGAAGCATTGAGAACAGGCTAGAAGAACTTAAAAGCTCTGGAATATCATCCACTAGAAAAGACAAAGGACACAGACAAATTAGAGGTTTATTTTGCCCACACTCTCCATTAGATAACAATGCTTTATAAAGGGTATGTGCATGTCCTTACTGGCCAAGAAGTACATGTGACTTTATTGATGCTTCTGATGTTAATACAGAACAATGTTGAGTGTTTGCGGTTTTCATGCACTTCTGTGTTTTTCTCACCTAACACTTTTTACACAAAAATTCACTAAATGTGCTGGCTAAATCTGGCTAAACTGGAACTTACCCATATAAGTTCGAAGTCACATTAGCAAAAAATATTTTACTTTTCTAAAAGTAGATATTTTTCATTTAAGAAGATCTCACTTTAGCCATCGCACTACATTACAATATGGTTGCATTAGTGGGTTTTGATCAGTACAGTTTTTCACAGACACTTTAAGATCTATAATTCAGACTGTTTGAAAGCCTATTATGACACAGGTCTAAGATTGGCTCTTACCATCAACAGCAAATGCTCTGTGAAGAAGGTCTTTTGCAGCTCTGACCACAGCACTGACCACAGAGAGAGCTCTGCTGCAGTTCTTGTCTTCCTCATTGGCTTTGCTCAGCAGCTGTGACTGGAGATCTCCATCATACTCACTCCTTCATTAACAAAACACATCACAAGTCAGAAAAAAACAACTTTCTAACATGAAATATTAGAAAATGCTGGGATTGACTTTACCTGTAGTAGAGAATCTGTGGAATCTGTCCTCTGGTCTGGTTGGTCCCATTGCTACTCAAACTGCAGGTGCTGAATGTGAAGGATACTCCATCAGCGCATTGTACTGTAGTCATACCTCCATCTCCATTGGCTGTCCGGCTGCCATAGTTTCGCAGTCGAACTGCATACTTCACCCCCTCCTGCAGGAAGAATAATTTCATCAACAAACCTACATTTTAAACTGTCAAAACAGCTCTATTTCCACAGCATGTTATATGTAATTTCCTTCAGATTGTACCTTAAGTGGCACAGCTTTGTCCAGGCGTATCTCTGCAATATCACTGGGAGAATCATCTGTGCTGTAAGTGCCCTTCACTAGTTCTAGCGACGTCCACCTATGAGAGTGTGCTGAGTCCCCTGGGTGCTCTGTCTGTGCCTGGAGGGTAACAGGACCACAGTGACACAGAGCAGTGAGACACCAAAACTTGAAAACTAGTCAGTTATACAAGAATAAATAAAATATGATCAATTATGTCTTACATCATCAGCAAGCACTTCTAATTCATACTCATGGATGCCCCCTCCACCGTAGACACACACACCAACCAGGACAACACCTGGTTTGTCCACAGTGAGGCAGATGGCATCTGGAGACCCGTTGCCTGTGTTCCAACTCCGGCCTTGGCTTGTTTTGGTGAAACGGTTAGGAGATGCTTTCACTGAGTGGAGCGAGTTCAGTCCATCCACCTAATGGGCAAAGACACATCAAGAGTCGTATGAGAACATATTTACATGACCAAATAAGATTAACAAAGTACAGTAAAGGAGAAGTATGCAAACAACTTCAGATGGAAATGTTCATAAACAGTTGATCTTGGAAATGTATGTAATCTACATTAATGATTACAAATTATCAAAAAAAAGGAGCCTGCATATAGACGGTAACATTTAGAAAATGCTGTGCAAAACCCAAACATTGAAAATGTCTTTTGAAACCACAACAGGGCAAACAGGGAGAATGGATTGATCTCTGAAAATAATCTCTAAAATAAGCTAAACCAAATATTTCTTATAATCATTGCTTGTGAAACATGGGTTAATATGAACTATTACTATTTATATCAGCATTCCGTCTTCAGGGAACCAGACACAGCTGTGGCAGGACCTATGTAGGTCCATCTGGGGAAGAAGAGTTGTTTCCCTGACAACAGACTAGGGTGAAAATTAGTGGTGCCACGGGCTGCTGCTGAGTTATGGTTACTATAGTAACAATAGCTAAAGAGACTTGACAGCACAACATGGGTTTGCATGTGAGCAGTAATTAAATAAAGAGTGCAAAAGAGGAAGAGTGACAGACATCTGTCCTATCAACTGCATGACTCATCACACAGTTTATGTTGTTAGTAAAAGTAAATATGAAAACCGTCACGATGAAAAGTTAGTTCATTAACAATAATGCAAAATGGAATGGGGAAGAAAGACAAGAAAGGTATGAGGAAAGGAAGTCTAGTCAAAACATGCAGTTACTTGTTACTTGTCATCCATTACATTTTTATAATCTATAAAACTAAAAATAATTACCCACAAAACAGAACATGACAGATGCTTAAAAAAAACTTTTAGGATGCAGTTTAGTTCATGAAGGAAAATGTTCAGAATAGGACCCTCTTTCTAAAGGAAACTATTAAGTAGAAAGTGTTTACCTCAGATCCCAGGGCAGAAGCAGTGAGTTCAGAGACGATAGAGGCCAGCAAGCCACAGGTGTTGGAAACCAGGTGTGGAGAGAACAACTCCACCTCCTTCCTCAAACTCTTTCTCACTGGTAGCACAACAATCACCAGCATCTTCTCCAGGACCTCCCGGAAACTGGTCATGCCCATCAGATTCTCCTCAGTCTAAAAATGAATAAATAAGAGAAAACATCTAACAAAGTACTTTGGTCAAGTCTGCTGTTTTTAAATGTGCGTTATAAATAAATTTGGATTGGATTTGTTTTCAAGTAATGATACCTGATGTGAACACAGTGCAAAAACTCACATGGCTTAGTTTTTCCATATGGCCCACCAGCAGGGGAAAGCGGTGAGCGAGGGCCGAGTCATTCTCTGTGCTAACTTGTTTAACTAGGGATCGCAGCAGCACTTCACCGTCATATGCAATGGGCAGGATGGATGTCAGCTTGACAGAGGTGTTACACAGAGCTGACATTACAGCTGCCAGCAGGCGGCTGCTGGATGTGCGAAAGTTTGCCTCAGCAATGTCCTGGGGAAAAAAGGGGAAAAAATATGAAGGGTGATTTTCAAGCCATGACACATATTTTCAACTTTAACTTCTTTAAAACCTATACAATATAATGTTATCTACTGCTCAATTTATGAAATACATTTATATTGAGTGACTGAAAATGAAAATCACTCAAGGTATTTCAAATAATAATTTACCTGGTCTAAGCAGTTGAGCAAGTCGCAGAGGCAGGCCCACTGAAGCGCTGGGGTTGGGTAGAATGAGTGGAAGCAAGCAGTGAAAGTGTTGTGGCACTCCTGCAGCACAGCCTCTAGTAGTGTGAGAGGCTGAGACAAATAGCCTTGGGGGTCATTGTCCAGCTTGGTCAAGCAGTTGTCCATCCCTTCTGACAGGATCTTCTTCAACAGACTGCGTGTCTTTCCCACACACTCTGCCAGCTTGCTTGACTCCTCCACTACAGCTTTGGTGCTGGCTGGAAACCAAATGACATAGCCAACAGTTTTTAATTATATCAAAATTTACATGTGTATGTATTGCAGCTCTAAGTATGTGTATTGTTTTAAGACATGGAATATAACAGTTTGGAAACAAAGAGGAAATCCAGGATAAAAATACTCAAGTTATGGTTCAGTTTATTTGCTGCATCTGACTATTGTTTTATTTACACAGGTATTTAGTTAATACATAGACTTGTCTTAATAAGGTATTCATGAAAAGTTAATTTATGATGTTATTCTACCTTCACTTTGTTCTTTACTGTTTTTGTGATTCAAAATTGTAGTCGACTTAAAGAAGCCCATAATTTTGTTCCCCAGTTTTTCTTATTTAAACCAAACCATGAATTTGGGGCATCACCATACCGCTGATGTATTCATAAACAGAATACAGAATTTTTCCTCGCTTACAGACAATGAGATAATACACCTTTGATAAAATAATGTAGATCTTTGTCCTCCCACCTGCAATTGGGAATATTTCACAGATGTAGACCCTGAGCAAGCGAAGGCAGCATGTGCCAACAAAGCGCAGTCTCTCCAGGTCCAGTAGGGTGGCTGTGTATTGGAAACCCTTCAGCCCTCGCAACTCCTCCACACCCAGTACCAAGGTGGTCCAGCTCCAGTGAAGGATACTCAGCAGTGACTCAAAACACTCCTACATAGAGACAGCGATAGACAGTTTCTCATGCAGGTCGACCACAGTTCTAGTGTTGTACACAGTGGAATAGTAGGAGACAGTACTAACCACTGAGACTGTACGAGCAAACGAGCGTTTGAGGATGTGGACTGGCTCACTGGTCTGTTGTTTCCCTTTGGATGCATTGCCATCATTTGAAGGAAGTCTAATGTTAAGATATACAAAATTAAAGTCATTTATTTGACAGGATGTTTGTGACAAGAGCATCGCTGTTAACTAAATGTTTTAAATTTGACTTGCCTGTAAAGCAGCTGAGGTATTTGACCTGCATTAACATCTGTACCATTGTTTGACTTCTTAGAGCTTTTGAACTGGAATACCACACTATAGAGAAAAACCAAAAGACATCACCATTATTTCACATGAAATATTATTTGAGAAAAATTGCATCTGAGGGAAATATATATCGGAATATTTTTTATTACCCATCATCAGTAGTTATGGTAGCCTGCCCATGAGAACCGCAGTCACTGCTGGGACCAGACACTCTCGCCCACGCCACATACCACCAGCCCAGCTGAAGCAGCACCGGTTCATCAAACATCATGGCATACTTCTCCCTAAAAATGATGAGACCAACAGTCAGAGGTGTCAAAAACACTGTTCTGGTTCAGCTTGAGAAGGGAAACATTTTTTATGGAGGACATATATAGATAAACTGTACCTGGCAGCACAGTCATAGGCCAGAACATCAGTCTCAGCTAACAGATCGCCATCTGTCTCATGATCGCCCCCATCAGGCCCCAGTTCAAAAAGCTGCAAAAAAAAATTGCAAATGGTACAATTTGATTCTGGAATTACACTTAAATACTCATTACGTGTATTGTACTACACTAGTAAATAATAAGGGCTACATATGATGGCATGATTATTGTTGACATCACTGAAAATGAGATCATCTTTAATGTATCTGTATCTGGGTAGAATGCGTAGCAGTTCAACATTTTTATACGTTTTGATCCTTGAACAAATCCAAGACTTACTGTAACCACAAAATAAATGGTGATAAAGCTGTTTACCTTTATCTTAGCAGTGTACTCCCCTCGACCACCAAACAGGCCCAGTCCACCCAGTAGGATATCTGCATCAGCACAGAAGCGGATGGCTTCAACAGAGTGGGCCGAGTAGCCCCAGCCACCACCATGACCTAAAACATCAAACACCAAATCCATAAACTAAGGCTTTCAAAATGTGTCATTGTTTATCTACAAAGACC
Source organism: Ostorhinchus cyanosoma (assembly GCA_029814465.1). NCBI lineage: Eukaryota > Metazoa > Chordata > Actinopteri > Kurtiformes > Apogonidae > Ostorhinchus > Ostorhinchus cyanosoma. The sequence goes on from JAPTYQ010089857.1 coordinate 8,297, forward strand.
ATTTATATAGTTGCCTTGTATGTAGACAATTAACTACTTTAAATTGAATATTAATGATCCTGTTTTACAAATTAAACAGCTTTGATTTATAACAGTTTGGCTCGATAGAAACACAACTTCAGAAATAATAATATAATAGCCAATGTAATGCATCTCCTAGTATGTTGTGTCATGCCTCATTTATCATGTACAAAGTGCCCACTAACTCTCAAAGCGGTTCACCACGCTGTAGTCTTCCTTGGAGTAGACCTTCATCACTGCCTGGGTCTCTTCCTCTGCGCTGGCTACACCCATCTTCAGCTCCTGCATGGCAGCCAGAGTATCCAGGCAACCTAATTGGACACCCCAGCACACAATCAATATTGACAATCCAAGCAATCCTGTGAATATTACATCATGTCAGGTTTGAGATTAAAGCAAGAATGTGTTTGTAAACTGCTAAAAATATAGCATTGTAAAAATCTGCAAAGACCATCCAAAGAATTTCAACACAAGAATTGAACTGGAAGACTAAATCAATGGTTCCCAACGATCAGACTCCTAAGCAATAACGTAAGATTTATTGACCCTTTCCTTAACCACTACTATAGACAGCAGAGATTTACGGTTTGCACAAGACCTATGACCTATGACACTATGCTGAGAGATTAGTACAAGTAATTACCAAGGATGTGCAGAGCTCCATGAGAGCGAGTGGTGGATGCATGTGAGCCTGAAGGCAATGCAAGCTCTGGACTGAGGATGCTACAGCGAGCCTGTAGATCTGTAGCAGAGGGCATTCGGGCATCAGCTATCACTGCATTGTAACACCACATCTCTCTAGAGGCTGGCAGGAACCTGAGAAAACAAGTAAGAGCATTAAAACTAGGGCTGCAAAGTGGTAACATGGCCGTAACAATGAACGATAAACTGTACTGAACATAAAAATTGACAAATAAAAGCAAAATGAACAGACCTCCAAATGACATCATACACAGGGTCAAGACACAAGCCAAATCCCTGGAGGTCCTCCTGCTCAGAGTCATTGAAGGTACGGCAGCTTCCATCCATTTTGTTGATAAGCAGGCATTTGAATGGAGGTGGCTCAGACACAGAGGAGGGCACAAGGCCAATAATGTGTTTGCTGGCAAAGATCTCTGAAGTGGCAAGGACATGGGAGTTGATAAGAGCCTCATCGATCCGCAAGAACGTCTGGTCTCCACTGGCACCAATCCAGGTGGCCTTTCGTCCATATTTGGCACCAATGTTGGGCATGGGAGATGGCTTGGCATTCCAGTAGGGCATGTCTAAAATGGGCCGGCCCAGCTGCCCTTTCTGAAAAACAAGGAGGCATATATTATATTTCCCTTCTAGTGTATTTTGTGGTCAGCCACAACAAAACAGTTTTACATCAATCACCATCTAAAGTAGTTCCGTCATTATATGTAAACAAAATAATACTACATCGGAAATGCACTGATCGTTTGGGGATTTGAATGTCTAATGTTTAGCCTCACACATTAATATGCATGATTGTTCCTGTTGTGTGCAGTTTGGTTGGAAACATCTTAGCCAAGCACACACACAAAGTTCTTCACAGCGAGTGAAGAAGATACGCAGAACAAAATTATTAGATTTGACTTGCCTGTGCATGTAAAATGTGAAAGGGACAGGAATGTCACACATCTTTGTGATAATGATATCTGCTTGCTAAATTAAGGACTTAGTAATCCCTTATCTGCCACTGACATGGTGTTGATATAGTAATAACATATTAAATGAAGTGAGATATATGGCAATTTGTTTTCAGTTGGATCTGATTTGTAGCTCAGGCCTGTGATCTGAAGCACATTATTTGGAGATCTGTTCAAGTATCATTGTGCAGCTTTGTAGAAAAATTAGTAACAAAAATGGGTGTGTTGTCATCACTTACAGTTCTTAGAAAGACAGAAAGTCTGAATCAGCAGAACAGTATATTAATCACTGCATCTCTAAAAATAAGTTTGGATTAAAATAAAATTCAGTAGTTACTGAATATATATATATATATATATATATATACACACACACACACACACACACACACACACACACACACAAAATGTTTCCTTACAGAGAAGCTGCCAAATGTGAAGACCTGCCCATCCATGAGGAGAACGGCCGTGTGGTTACTGCCTGCCGTCACCTGGACACTGGGACCAGGAAGGGCTTGCACCAAAGTTGGAGAACCCCTGCCAGATAAGACATATTAGCTTACAATACCTTTCCACTCAGTGTATAGTATACTTTGTTTATGGTGCCAGTCAATCATACCTGGAGTTGACATCTCCATGTCCAAGCTGCCCGTGTTGACCATAACCAAATGTGTAGACATCTCCATTTATCATCAGAACCACTGTAAAGCAAGACCATCTTCAGTGTCACTCTGCAAAGCAGGCTTTTTATACTAGAAATTTTCTGTTTTTCATGAAATTATATGCAGGCAGACCAATGAAAGTAAATGTAAGGCAAACTAACTTACCTGAGTGGTGAAAACCGCAGCTGACCTGCACTGCTCGCAGCTCACAATCAAATCTCACTGCCCCTGGGGGGTAGGTGGTAATTTTGCTGGCATCCTTCTCGCCACGCTCACTGCTACCATCTGTAAGGCACACACTCAAGTCAGCATATTTGAGCAGAAAAGGTAAAGAGAGAGAGTTTAGCTGATACTTCAGATCGCCAGAGTGGATGTTTCTGCAAGGTCCTGGAAAACAGAGATGAGGGAAAGCAGGACTCCAAAGACAAAAATAGGAAAAGGAAAAAGCCAAAATAGAAAGGAGCGAACAATACCTCTATAACAGAATGGCTTTTGGTAACCAGTGCTGTAACAGGCCAAGGTAAATTACAAATTTCTGAAGGACAGATCATTTGTTAATCAATTAGTTCTTGTTTTCAACATCTGTCTCTGTTCAGTGAGGAAGAGGAAATCTGGTTTACCCTGAGCCCTGTTTAAGAGGTCGCCTTTGGGGTGCGTCAGTGGAAAAGTTGGATTGAGGCTCATGCATTACAGTAAACAGAATGACTGTCAATACCTTTTTGAACCAGGACCCAGCATTGTGGTTTACAGCACCTCTGAAACTCAGTTCAGACACCTGTAAGGTGTTGCAAAAGGTTTATGTTTGATCTCCAAAGTAAACTGCAAAAAAGTGTTAATGTTCATGGACCCAACTCTGAAAGTGGACATCGTTGAAAAAGAAACCAGTGGTTTCTGGGGTCCAGGGACCCCTGAGGGTTCCATTACCCACACCCAGCAGGTCCATAAAATATCTTACTATGAATTATAAAATTGTTCCATATCAAATTTACATCTACAGATGTGAACCATTTGTGGCAAAAAAAAAGGCATACTGTGTTCCATCTCCAACCCCATTAGCTCTGGGTCAACAGAAACTCTGATCTGACTGTGACACATCACATCAATCTGTCATGAGTCACTCATTTTACTCAGGGCACAACAAATCATATCTGCTCTTGCTATGTTTGATTTATTTGCCAGCTAGCTAACGTTTTTCTCAAGTAATATGTTTACCCTGATGAGCTCTGCCACATTGTTATCATCAATAGCTCATCCCATTTGGTCAGTGGTTTGAAGAGGGAACAGTAAGCCCATTGTTTCAAGGTTGAAACATTTACTGAATATCAGATTTAGACTGGACATATACATGTATAGGTTTAATTAAGATCACGCCAGTCTAGGGACTCTTCAATTTCTGACATTTTTAGTGGCCTAGAGCATAAATTCTATCAAACTGCATCCATATGTCCAATACAATACACTCAGTTTAAGAATATGAAAGTGAAAAGAGAATGATTAAAACACAAATGTGAACTATGAAGAAGGCCTGAATGATTGAGCTCAAAACCTTTTAGTATAAAACCGTTTCAATGGCATCAAAGAGTGGAAATGGTAGCATGTACAACAGTATTTCAAATATTAAGGGTCTTAAAAAATGTATCCTCAGTAAAGGGTTTCTGGCCTCAAAAGCTTCAAGGGGCCATTATCTACAAAACATAAAATGTGGTGTTGACACACTCGCCTTGCAAGTGAGGGTGCTGTGGAGCATGAAGAGGGATGATCAGGGGAAGTATCTTAGATAACTCAGTCTTACAACTATTCAAACACAATGCACAGTCCTGAAGGAGAAAATTGCTGAGCAAAGTAAATAGGTCCCAATTTCCTAACAGGCATAAAAAGGTGAGCCACAGCTTTTCTGAAATAGATATTTACTGTGGGATCAGTTGTAGCATAAACATATGTAAGTAACTGTGCAACATGACAATACATTTATCAAAGCTAATTTGGTCATCAAAGAAGGTTACAACCATCAACCTCACAACATACAAGTTCTGAGTATCTTATGCACCCACACTGGCCAGGAAGTTAGAAACAAGTAACAAAAAAATACCTCACATAAAATGAAGATCTGAAAATATGCATCATCTACAAATATCATTGAGACATTTGTACAGGCAATAATCAGCACGACTCCATTTTTTTATCTAGTGTTCTGTGTGTATGTATTTTAAAGTTTTTGTTAACTAGAACTTTTAATAATGCAAATATTTACTGTTATTGTGTATCGACTAACTAAAATAAACCTAAGACTGTAAAACTAACAAAAGTGCTTCCATTCCTGTGTGTCACATCTGTCAGCTTGTCATTTGTCAAAACTTATCTGCTTGTCATGCTGCAGTGTTATCCACCCAGTGACAAATCAGCTGCTATGGGAGGGATGGTAAATCCAGTTAGACAAGGACATCGATTTCTATTTAGGTCTAAACAATGAGAGTGGGTAGAGCAGGCAGCCAAGACTGAGAATTAGACCAGCCAAAATGAAATAGCATGACTGGCAGAAGAAAAAAAATCCTATCAGCGGGTGCTTCCTGATTAACACATCATAAAATTAGGAGTATTAATTCAAAAAGGGAGCTAGCCTGCTGGAGAAACCGAATTCTTAACCCAGTCTAAAGGCTTTAACAGTCATTTCTTCACTGTGTGTCAAAGTGAGTCCTTCCTGCCAACAGGCTGCAATATTTGTTACCATGAGACCAGGTGAAGATACAAGAGTCCTGTCTTTAGATAGTGAGAGAGGAGGTGGGCGGGACAGCCAGATTGGGAGATGAGTCAAAGGGGTGTCTCTGCACCCACTGAGTTAGTGAAGACCATAGTACCTTTGTGCTTGTCCCGTTTATGCCTTAGTGCCTGAAGGGGTCTTATTCTGGCTAGGGCCTGCTCACGCTGGTTCATAAAAATGGGACCAGGAAAAACAAGGGGGCCTGAGGGAGAAAGAAACTTTCACATGCATGCACAATGCTCACAAATGGGAAAGAACACATGATAATACTACACAACAATACACACACACTGAAAAATTATAGAGACACAAGCAAGGGGGAAGTCACCAAGACACAACACCCAAGCTCACACAGCATCTGAAGGCATACCGTTAGCTTCACTCCACCTTCTAGCTCTAAACCTGCACCTGTGTTTCTACTCTGCAGAAATGTTAACTTCAAAATGCAACAAAAACAGTCAGCTCTCTCCTACACATATTGTAGTCCCATTCAGGAGATTTCTGTCTTGCCCTGATCCATACCTCGACCCTCTTCCAGTCTGTGTCTTCGGTTGATCCTCTGTCGCTTCTCCTCCTGACGGATTTGAATGTGTTCCTCAATGTTAACTCCTGGAGGGGGAGGGACAGGCACAGCTGAAAACACAAAAGGCCCGAGGTACAGGCAGCCCAGACAAGATGCAGGAGAAGGAGGAGGGGAAAGGGAGACGGAGCAGAGCAGAACAAAACAAGACACACATCAATGAATGGTGGAGAGATGTGATGGAAAAGCAGTGACTCTGCACAACACAAGAACAAAATAAATGATGAGTGAAAATAGGCGTGTGGAATACTGCATCCAAGCAAATGCGACAGACGTTATGATGTGAGCAGCATAAGCAACACACGGACACAGCTCAGAACAATATAGATAGCGTTCCACAATGCCCCCCGAAACAGTAATCTATTTTGTTCAGTTGTGGAGGAACCAAAAATCATGACAGTCAATTGTGTGTATGTCCAGGTTAAACATGCATACATTATATCATCAATGCAATTTATGAAACTGTGTGGTTTAAAAAATGTAAACAATCTGAGTGTTGATGCATGTGAGGTGTATTTCTTGTATAAAACAAAAGATGGAAGGGACATCGAATCATTTAACATAGTAATTTGCATACCAAGCAGCAGGTCCAAGGGAATCATCTCCTTCACAGCATCAAAGATGCCTCTTTGTCTGGCTTCCTGACCATCCAGTTCCCTAGCACAAGCTTTGCAACATCCACACGCTGAGCAACCAGATTCTCCAGAGCCACAGCCACAGATACTGGTGGGCAAAGAAATGAAAGGACACAATCAAACACAAACAAGTGAAAATAATGAAAAGAAATGTAAAATAAATAAATAACCAGTTTGACGTGCGATTTTCTGCTCACTTATAAAGCAGTAATGACACGGGCTGTAGCAATATTTTGATGCCAACATAAACCCCTTTCACAGTTTGTATTTTCTCACCCTCCTGGTACTCTGTCTGGCCGCCCGCTGCTGACACAGCTGGCCCCGTAGCCAGTGCAGTCTCCACACACTGTGCACACCATGCACTGGTCCAGCTTCCATTTATGCATGCCTGGCTGACACATCATGCTCTTCTCCTCCTTCTCCTCCAGCTCATCCTCCAGGTCCTCATCCATGGCTGTGGCCATGCTCTCAACACCAAATGCTAAAACAGACACACAATGAGGTAACAAAATTAGCAAACTACAAGGTCAAAATATACAATGCATATGCAACATGTACTATGTTGCATGAACATCAATGTATTAGTGTCTAAATTTTGTCACCTTTCCCTGCTTGGCTCATGGCTCCAGTGTCTCTCCCACACTGGCCCTTGTTATTCACCCCAAACGTCCATACTTCTCCACTCTTGGTCAGGACACATGTATGGGCCTTTCCCATGGCAACCTGAGTTACAAAGTGACCTTTCAGGTCTGTCACCTGACCTGTGAAGATGCGAGCAACAATTATGATGAATATGAATGCCACAGCATAGAATTATTTTAAAACATTTTTACCAAAAAATTTATATCTCAGAAAGGTTCTGTTATGCTAAAATATGAAAAGGGTCTGTTCCATTCAACTTACAGGTACTGTCACTGTAAATGGCATCTTTGCCAAACATGTAGAGTTCACCATCCTTGGTAACAATGCTACTGCTGCCATTGTTGCATGCTGTGTACACTGCAGTCTTAGTCTCTAACTTGATCATCTTCTTAGGCTTGTAGGGCTTAGGCTGTCTGCGACTTTTAGCTGTAAACAAAGTGGATACAGAGGACACGGGCATTAGCTTTCCAACTGATTACTGAACTGTGTTTGATTCAGTTAAATCTATTTTTGTACAATGAGGAACATGTGTACATGTCTGTAGGTATCTTTAATGTGTCTTACTGGACTCTCCATCCTCTCCTTTACTGGCAGAGCCTGTAAAGAACACACTTCCATCTTCAGCTACAAGCAGGGCATGAGAGCCATCATGGCCAACTGAGAACTGAACAATCTTGGGAGACTTTGTAACGGGCAGTTCCACCCATTTCCCTGCAGATGGGCCGCCCTGTTTAATACCCAGGCTCTGATATTTGCCTGTGTAGTAAATCTGAAAAAGGAAGAGAAGATGCTAAAACAAGCAGCAAAAATAACTTCATTATGTATTTGTCACTAGACATTGCTTCAGCCAAGGCCAACTTTTCACAAAATAGTTCAACATCTTGAGAACAAGTTGCCTAGAAAAAGTTATTTTTCTTGAGACTCTGTCATTATAAGGTTTAACGTAGATTTATGTGTTTAACAACTCAAACAGTAACAATATGTATGTTCCACAATTCAAACAGCATGAGGCAACTTATGACAATACATGCAAACACATTCTAGTGCTGAAAAGTCATCTGTCATTAACTTTTCAAAGTACATAATCCTAGTGCTACTGCATGCAGAATAAGCACGGAATGAGCAGCTGGTAAATGAAAATAAGCAAGTCTTTGACTTTTGTCACTATTATCACATGTCTGCCTGCCTGAGTATTGAGTGAACTTTGCGCCAAGACAGAGGCTAACTGCTCCTATTTTTACCCATCCGGTCAGTCTGGGTTAGGGTAATCTGCAGATAAAGTGTGCTGTGAGATTAGACCTGTACACAGAGACAGAAATGTCCAAGAGGCAACTTGTCTGGATGGCTAGAAAATATGCACATTGCACTGTACCTACTGTAGGGAACGACCAAACCACACCCTCCACACACCCCACCACCTACATAGTTAGCATTCCTGTCTTACAAAGCTACTCTAGAGAAAAATGTTAAATATCTTATTCAACCAACAAATGCACCTGAGACTAGACTTTCTTTCAGTGATTACAGAGACCATATAATGTATTTTCAGTCAAGCATTGCACACAATCATTACTTGCGGCTAGAAACACAGTACATGCTGTTTAACATACAATCCACTTCATCTCTGTATGTAAACTTATATTGCTTAAGGTTACCGCTTCAAGCCCTTCCATGCCTTTATCTGTATTATGTTTTATGTACTCAATTTCCTTATTTATTCACTTAAAATAAATAAAGTCCTCAAAAAATGAGATGGCTCTTTATAACCCCTTGTGGATTCAACCACTAACAGGAGTCACGTCCAGGGAATAGTGACAAGACCACAAGACTTCTATTTCCTTAACAAAACATACAAAGCATCTATCTTATTCTAAATCATTCAAAGTTAATATAGCTTTCAGGTCACAAGATATTTCCAAAACATGAAGCCACTTACTATTGTTTTATATTAGACAGATTACCGTTATACTTTTCATTGTAGCTAAACGACGACAGATGTTCTGAACACAGACAATGTTAATTTTGGGCTTCACATGGCCAGTGTGATATAAAAGGAAAAAAACACAGGCAGAAACACAATTAATTTTTGTTCTTCCACAGTTGCTCCCTCAAAAGCATCTGCCTGTCATTAACAAGACAAAAGATCTTAGAGACCAGCTGCTGATGCTGTTCCAGATTCCATCTTTGTTAAACATTTTAGACACATCAGCAGGGAGAAGATTTTCACTCTCACCTTTCCCGAGGCAGTTTTCATCAGAGCAAACTCCCTGCCTGCTCCTAGTAGTGCTGCCTCTTCATCAAAACCTGTGCCTGAGAGAACAACATGCTATTTAGAGCCACAGACATATACACACAAGGTTGACGAGTGCATATTGTGAATATTTCTGACCCATTTGCAACCACGTAGACACAAATACAGTGTGAAGTGATTATAGCAGGAGTACAGATGTATGATGTAAGATGGATATCACTACATACTTGTAACAGGATTATAGATTTTCTGTCACTTACTGATGATGTGCAGATCCTTCTCCAGGTCAAAGAGAGAAATGCCACAAGCGTGCAAACATTTCCTTGCCAGCTTCAGCTGCAGTTCCTGCTGCAGGGCCGGGTCTGAGCTCATTGTATAGATCCGAACAACGAAACCGTCCTGCAGAAGTCAAGACAAACAGGACTGATTGAGCCTAACTAGCTCTATAACACAACAGGATTGGTGTGTGGTATAACATTTCAAGTCATCTGTGTCATATTAAGAAAAATTGAGGACAAAAAGTAAGGAGTTTTACTTGGCTGCATGAGGTACAACTCTAACAGTAATCTGTTTCAGGGATTTAATGAAGTAGCAATGTAGTAATGGTTTAAGTTAGTTCTGATTAACATCCTTTCAGAAAAAATATAAACATAAATAAATAATAATCAAGAAATAAATGATTAATAATATGGCATTAAATTACAAGGGAAAATATTGACCGAAGCTTTACATCATCACAGATACTCTTTTACATAACCTGTTAATGTACAGACTAAAGACATTTACCAATGAGTCACTGAGTGTGTACTAGCATGTGTGGTCTGAAAGCCAGGCAGCCCATATTTCTCACACTCTCTTAGTCGATGTACTTGACACAGGATAAAGTTAAACTTAACACATGGATTATAGCCTAACTGCTGTCAAATCTATCAACTGGAGCTGCTGTGTGACTGAGGTAATGCAGTGAGAGGGTTGGGCCAAGCAATATATAATAATTTTTTTAAATATAACTTATCAGTTATTCTTGCCAATCGATTTGTGTTATAGATGTGTTTTAGTTGTGTAGGCTCTGAGATTTTTTACTGAAACTTTGTCAAAACTCTAGTGTGGTTACACTTTTTAAAATGAAAGATATTACTTGTGGCTGTGGCTTAAGAGCTTCAAATAGAACCTTAATGTTGTCAGTATTTGCACCATACACATTTATATTAACTGAAAAAATGTGACAGATATTGACTACTGACTACTGCAGCCAGTTGCAGGATAGTTAAACCACAATGGATGTGGTTGAAAGGGCTCATTTATGGAGGAGACTAGATTAAAGAGAGAAACACAAGGAGATAGTTAAAAATCTTAGGGAAATCAGGGAGGGATATTGAAATGGTAAAATGGTGCTGGTCCAATCTCCTCTTTGTGATAATGATGAAAGACTCATATGTTAGTATTAAATTCCTGCAGAATTTACAAATCATTAGATAAACTCCTGTATTCATCACATTAGCTGGCTGCTGACTCCTTTTATTTAACTCTTTCAAAATGAAAAACTGCTATCCAAGCAGATGTTAGCTGCAGCAGCAGACATGGATTTTACAGTATATCTCCCCCTCCCCCATTCACATTACAGAATGCTTATGCAGATAAGTGCTTATGAGATTAAACTCCCTGGAGAATACCCACATGTGGTGCCAGGGTCTTCACTGCTGTACCCATATAGAGCATACTCTGACACATATCTACACACAAATGTAACTACATGACAGCCTCTTGCTCTGCAGCACAGCTGGTGGCATCAGCTGAGGGTCTTTCTTTGGAGTGACACTTGGGCCTTTTTAACAGGGAAGTGACAGATGCTTCACAGTGAAAGTCAAGGATTAAAAGGATGACCACTGACAAGGACGAGAAGGGATTGATTTGTCTAGTGTGTACATAGACCAAGAGATGCCAAAAGAAATAGTCTCTGCTATGGAAATCTTGAGGGCATTTAAGATTTTCTACAGGTAATACTAATCCAATTTGAGTTCTTACAATTACAATTTCTCAACACTTTGGAAGGTTGAAACCATAAAATCTATATAATAAAAGCCAAGCGGCCTGTGTGTGTGTCTTAGGAATCACAACAAATCCGGACAAAGCTGACTGCTGCAGTTTGGCATATTTATGTATTTTTGGTCGAGGAAGACAGTAGCGAAAACGGCAAGTTGATAGGATAAATATTTTGGGAGATACTAGTAATTTTGGAATACAATAGCCGCTTTGGCAGTCACTGCTGGACAAATACGGTAGAGCATGCATGAATACACAACAGCATAGAAACTACCACATCTAGAACCTGTGGATCCCTACAGGTCAACACATTTGTAAGGAATAAGAGAAAACATACATCTTTGCAGGCAGCAATTTGGTTGATGTACTCTCCATCTGTGAAGATGATGTTCTGCCCATCTGAGTGCTGACCTGCATAGACATGAATTGAACTGATTTTAGGACATATTTTCTTAAATGGATTTTGATTACTTCACTTTCACAGTGTATCATAACAAGCAAAAAAGGTATTTTCTCAGTACCTGGCATAGAAACAGTCCCCTCATGCTCCAGCGTCTCTGGGTTGATCTTGATGGCTGACATACTATGGTTACTTGTGTCTCGATATAACAAGTACCCCTAAAGACAACAGAGACACCACTGCTGATGTGTACTTTTGAAGATCTTTTTCTAACATAGGTTCTACTGCTGATTTGGACCAAGTGATGATCACAATACAGATTCAAACAACTAATGCTGCTCTAAATTAATAGTGTAAAATGTGTCCTAAACGCATCTGAAGTTTTAAAATCAAATAAAGGAGTATGAGTTCATCATGTAAAGTTAAATAATAGTCCTCTTTGTATTGCATTAGAAACTAATTGATTTCAAATAATAATGTAAAAAGTGAACTTTTTATTGTTAAAACCTGTAAGTTGAGAGAGCATTTAATAGCATTTCAAAGATACTTTACTAAAATGTAATCAGATAAAATCTAAATAGAAGCATCACTACCAACCTGAGCAAAGCCCAACCATGACCTCTTCTCCTTTCTATTCCTGATGCGTGATGTGGAGTTGTATACATGGCCCTGATGGACATTGAATACACATGAGCACATAAGGCACAACAATTGATGTGAATTCTGTCAAAATAATCTTTGAAGCTTAATGATTTATGTTAAAAACCATAGTTACCTCATTCTACGCTCTGTGTTTAATATTCAGACAAACTACAAAATATCTTTAATATTCATCAGGTATAGACCTGTAGCTATGTGTGTTTCATACCCTGACAGTGCCACTGTATCCAGAGCCCACTTTGTAGAGTCCATCCTTGCAGAGCAAGTACAGGAAAGAACCATCAGTCTGTAGAAGACAGCGCTCATCCTCATCAATGGCCACCTCTTTCAAGACCCACTTGTTCATCAAGGCTGCACGTTTGATGCCATTCCCAAACCAATCCTGAATTTGAATTTTTCCCACCAGGACAGCCTGTACACTTCTCTGTAGTGCATTCAGTATGGTGGGGACCTAGGGAGATGTGGAAAAAAACATGGATATGTAAGGGTTTGCACATATAGGGCTCTGATGTTTCTGTTTTATACTGAATAGGATTTTAATTGAATATCTGACTGTGATCATTTTGTCTAAACACATATTTAAACACTGATTATTTCCATGGAAGCTATGCAAAACACCACACTCGTACCACCCATTTGAACACAAACACAAAGAGGTGTAGCGCAAGTACACACTTTCTACCAGCCTGCATAACATTGTGGTGATTCACTGTCCAGTCCAATACCTAAAAGATGAGACACAAAGTGCCTCTGCAGCCCTGGTCTTGTATACAATATCTGCTTGCATGGATGACTAAATACACTGTAATGATAAAAAAGCATGGACCATAGAGATGTAATGAAGTTTTTTTAAAAATTGCATCAAAAGGTTTATGAAGCAGAAAGATCAGAAAGCAGAGGTAACAACCAAAACAGATGAAAAAGATAAGACAAACAAGAGATCAAAGCATAAAGACCACCAGCTAATTGCAAGAAGAATGCAGACAGTGTAACATAATCCAGTAGGAGAAACAGAGAGGCTTGATATTTTCCTAAACTCAATTTCTGTTTCCCAGACACCACCCTAAGCCTCTCTGCTCAAAGGAAATCTATGGAGTAAGCACAGGTTGCTATGACCAAAATGCATTGATAATTTGAAGCATTTCTGAAAGAAAAACCTAAATGTATAGAAGTGCTTTACAAAAGGAATGACACTGTAATGTTTGCTTCCTTATATTAGGGAAATGGAATATGTGAGAAACTTTAATCCCAACTTCTGCTCATCAAACAATGTGACCAAATCATAATAAGTTTTTTTAATCTAAATTATGTAATGACAAATGTAAAATGGGATATATTAATTTGACCCGATGTGGACTTGTTCCAGGAAAAAGCAAAAAGTGAAAGAAATGGAAACTAGCTCATTCATTTTTATCTAACTGCATAACATGAAATAACAACTATAGAAGAAAATTACAGTGCATGTGTATCAAAAATACTATTACGTTCATTGGATTCAGTTAATTACCTGTATCGTCTGGCAGGCATGGCTACCATTGTTGGTGAGGATGGCAGAAACAGCCTGCAGGATTTTGCCAGTGTCTCCCCAGGCCACCACCAGGCTGAAGAGGCAGGCACAGGACAGGGCTGTGATGGCCTGACCTGTTGGGTCGTTGGGCCCTGTGCTTCGCACTGTGGTCTCCAACAACAACTGGAATAGAGATTCTAAGAGCACAAACATACATACTGCTTACAACGGATACAGACAGGTAAAAAAAAAATCCAATGTGTTTAATGTGTATATGTATCAATACACAAAAATTACAGTCCTTTAACACAATGATAATGAAGTTGAATCATGCCCAGGCGTTTTATATATATAGATTATTATAGATGTTATAGATATTGCAGCTCTGTTGTACTGCATTGCCATACACAGTGCACTTGCACCTAGTAAATTGATGTACACATTATCAACATTACCTAAAACATCAGGAGGCTCAGTCTGAAAGCCCTCAGGCTGTTGTCCCTGTAGCATATCCAACAAGGCCTGCAGGCTACGCAGGCACAATGAAGGGTGAGAGAACCTCGTCTCCTTAATCAACTCAAATACCCCACACAGGCCGATACCAATGATCTGCAGAGAAAGGAAAAAATATATTTCTGTAAGCTAAGAATACAATGCTGTGTAGAGAAGTTCACGCTGTATGTAAGAATAATACATATTGATATTGCTTATTTAAACATTTTATTAAATGTAATGACAACACACACTCATAGACCAAAAGCATATTTATTTAGTGCTGTTGACATCCATATCCACATTTTCTATAATGACAGACCCACTTTGCTGCATGAAAAGGGGAGACAAGAAAAGGAGTTTGGCCTAGAAATGGATGTCAGTCTCTCTTCCAATGTGGCTCGTTAGTTATAAATAATGCTTCTGTCTTCCTAAGTAACTGAGTGTTCACCATGTTTTTGAACAGTAAAATGCAGACTTAGGCCATTGTTATAAAGTTTTGACAAAATCTACTTAAAAATAAATCAAAAATATCCTGCAAATCATTTGAATGCTACTCAGAGAGCTACTACACAAATTGGAGTTGTTATTGTGGCAGTATAAGGCAGTTAGAAAGACAGCATCTAATTTTAATAACATAATAGCATACATTATTTTAAGATGACAAAGCATTTCCACAGGTCACCAAAGTCACTACATGCTTATACACAGCCTGGTCAAAATGAAAAGTCCCAACCCAGATTGAACTAAGAAAATAGGTACAGTAAGTAGCTTTTCATTACTTAAACAACAATAATTTTGCTAAGCCTTAAGACTGGATTGTGGAGCAACAAAAAAAGATCATGTGGTATGGTCACTTCAGAATGACCCTATTCCAGAGTGATGGAGCATCAGGGTGGAAAGAGAGATAAATGAAATGATCACCCATCATGCAAACCTGTGGGGGTAGTGTTATGATCTAGGGTTGGTCTAGTTAGTCAGGTAGTCAGGTCTAGGTTCAGCAAAATTGTATTGCCAAAAACATTACGTACAGTGCATAAGCTTACTAACATAGTGCCATAATCAAAGCTAAAGGCAGTCCAACAAAATATTAGAGTGTGGGACATTTTTTGGTCTGGCTGTATGGTTTAAGGTGATACAAAACACTAAGACATCCACATCACAACAGCACTTTATGAGTGAATAGGGCTTAACATCCCACTTCCCATTTTAAAATCATTTGGAGTCTACCTGCCTGTTGTGATGTTGATACAGATAGTCAACCATTTGATATTACTCCATATTCTGAAATTAACACAAAAAAAGGGTCCATGCGATGCGGTAGATGTACTACCCTTATGTCAGAGTCTCCCTTGCTAGTAACTAGTGCCACCATATTGCTCTATTTGGAGTAACACAAGGACAGTTGAGAACAATTGCTGTTATTGTCAGGCGAGTCTGGTTGGTTTGAAGATCACTAAGGGCATCAGTTCCCCATGAGGACTGTTGGACAACAAGATAAAGCACTGAAAATAATCTAAATATAGCGTACACTTAGGGTGATATTGATTTTTATAGGTGTCATAGAAGAACAGACCTAAATCTTTAAAAACCCCTTGTGATCCTGCACACACAACAGATAGCGGACCTGGTGAAAATGACCACAAGTTGCAGCTATCCTTAAAGGAAGTGGGTTTCAAACGTTTCAGAAACTGAATCCAAGAAAGTACACCCAGCCTTCATCACAATACAACAATAAAAAAAGAACCCGGGATGCCAGCCTAGGGAGACAAAGAATTAGTGCATCCCTTTGATAAATACAACAGGCTGGCTCTAGACTTGGTATCACACACTGCTACCACCTCGGACTGGCCAATACGGCCGCCATCACATACCTTTGGCAGCTTGACGGCTGGCTCACGGTACTCCTCCTCCTCCTCACTGTCTGAGTCGCCACTCTGCACCGAGCTCCTAGAGGCCAGCGCTAGGGAGGCCTCCCTCTGCTGCCAGTCCAGCACACAGTGCCGCACATTGCAGTAGACATTGAACGCAGATGGGTTGCTGTGCAGCTTGATGTCCGGTATGCAGAGGGCTCCATCTAGACTCTCAGCCTGTGGAAAGACACAACAGTGGTCAACAAAGTTCATTCTGTGAAACAACAGGCAAAATACACTTCAATTCTTTATCATGCTATTTGGGACAACGCATGGTAACTTTAAGACAACAATATTAGATTTTCATAAGAAGGCCTAAGTGTGGAAACATGTAGTTCTCTGGATAGTTTTCCCATGTAGAAGTGTTATTCACATTTTCTTTCCGCCATTGCCTCTTTTTATTACAATGTTTTGTTATTTTATTCATTTGCATTTTGAAGACACAGAGAGCAGATTTTATTTAGATCTTTGAGATGAAAGATGGTCTTCTGTTTCCAGGTATGATACTGGCTTCTTGGTGTACATACACAGGACAGTCTGTACCTTTGTTTTTGGGCCAGGGTTTTCAGGGCGGTTTCGGAACGTGTTATGTACATAAAGACAACTGTTTTTTTTCCTCCAAAAATTACATATTTATTTTGCATATCAGCAAAAACTGAATTTCACAGTAGGAACCAATTATATCACTGTACTGAATAATATAACACTTTCTCATTTAAAAGAAAATGGCAGCATAAAAACCGTACACATTTCCTTGTAATAGCGTGTCACGGTATTGCATATGTGTTGAATCTAAAGCCGCTTCTCTGTCCACTGTCTCTCACTGAGGGGCGGGGCTTCCCCGCACTGCGTGCTCACATGTATGTCCAGGGAGAGAGGGAGACAGAGAGAGAGAAAGAGAGAGAGAAAGAGAGAGAAAGAGAAAGAGATACAAGCCGCAGCCACATCTCCACTCCATGTGTACTTACTGCACAGATGAAAGCATGACAGTGGAGCGACTTAAACTTTCGTGAGTTATAAAGCCACCCCCCCCCCCCACACACAAGTCACTGTTGCGGAGGCACAACAGTGATTGGACATTAAGTTTCACCTGCTGGACAGTCACACATATTCAGTGGCCTGTAAAGCAGTACATAAAGTGCTAACACAAAATCAATTGCAAAACCGAAAAACCATGGTCCATAAGGGCAGATTGTCCTGTGCATGGTGGACCAAACGGTCCGGTCCCGAGTACCGTTGCATCCCTAGAATACTTCAACATTTTATTTCCAATGAACCTATTCAAGTTATACCTTCATCAGACTTTGGTATCAACTCAAAAAATCCACACAAAATCTAAACATTAAAGTTCATATGAAAATAAAGTGTGTTATGTGCAATAAAGTGGAATGAAACAGAAAAAAAAGTATTGAACACGCTAAGAAAAAGCAATACAAATCAGCAAAGAAAGGCAAGGAACCAGATGAAAACCATAACTAATTAGGAGGCAAATCTACCTCCAATCTGTGCTGATTAATGTCAATTGGGTTCAAATATAATGATGGGTTATAAAAGGGGTTTTTTGTTACCAAGGTCTAAGATGTTTCTTGTGAGGCACTAGATTCTAATGATAGGTAAAAGCAAAGTGCTCTTGAAACTAGATTGTTGCAAAACATGAAAATGTAACTGGCTACAGAAATATTTCACAACTTCTGAATCTTCCAGTAAGCACCACTGGGGGCATCTATGTCATAAAAGCCAAGTGGCCTCTGTGTAAGTGTGTGTAAGTGTGTGTGTGTGTGTGTGTGTGTGTGTGTGTGTGTGTGTGTGTGTGTGTGTGTGTGTGTGTGTGTG
>JAPTYQ010090913.1:0-26298 GCA_029814465.1 Ostorhinchus cyanosoma
TCCTTGTTTTGTTTCCCACTTGGTCAGGATGTATTTGTGAATAATAAGAGGCTTTTTAGGTTTAATAATGTCAGACAGGGGGGGCTCAAAATAAAATTCTGCTTAGGGCCCCAGTTTGGCCAGGTGTGACCCTGATGCTGATACATTATTAACTTTGCTGCGTTACTATGAACGAGTCAATGGTAGAGTACTGTGTGCTTGTACAGCTGTCTTGAGTTATCAAATCATTAAATAGAATAGTTCAACCAATCAGAAAACAGAATTTGTTGTTGCTGGCTGGTTAAGGTCTGAAATAGGCATTGTTGGCAACTTTTAGCAACAAGACAGATGAAGACCCCCCCCCCCCGAAAAAAACCAAAAAACAAAACAAAGAGCACTCCAATAAAAGTGAATGCATTAAAGATATTGTTTGTCCATTTTGAGCCATAACTTTATGTTTTATCCTGAAAAAAAAGGCTACTTCTATGTATCATGTATGCATGTGTATATCTGTGGAGGTATAACATCCTGGGAATTCTGTATGAAATACAACGTATAGTGATATAAAAATGTAATGTTTTGAAGGTTATAGGGGCCGTCAGTCTTAATCTGGATTTTTTTGAAATCTCAGACCCACACACACTCACATCCTTACAGTTTATGCTCTGGTTCCACTTGTACTGTCCTTTTTCCTTATTGTTTACTTTACTTTATGAATCTAATGCTCCTTTTCTGTATGGGTCATATTTTACCATTCAAATGATTGTTGTTAAATTAAACATAAATCATACATTAAACTTTTGAAAATCTGGGTTTGAGCTGTGTTACTAATATAGATTAAATCAAATTCTAATAGAATCAGATTTAGTCAATCAAATATTAATATTTTTGAAGTGTTTCAAAAGTATAATTTTTTTTACCCCAGAACCCCTGATACCTTAGTTCAGAAAAAAAAAATCCAAAGCAATTATTGGAGAGCAGTGAATCTGTGCAATCTAATAGTGCTCTCGGTGTTCTTTTCGAGCTTTTAAACTAATTCGTGATTGATCGCTAATTATCGGTGACGGGGCCCCTGGAGACGGTCGAGCCCCTCCTTCCTTTTCACAGCGTGAAAGCAGCTATAACTTTCAAACAGTCGACTCTGCTCCTTGTTCTGGCAGCTCAATAGTCTTCAAGACGTTTGAATAATCATCGTGGCCTTTTCCCAATAAAGAAGGTGGAGCCTCTCAACAATAAAGCACTGGAAACCCAATATTACCTCGTGGACGGTGCAATAGTCTGGGGCCAGGTAAATAGCCTTAATGATCAAAAGTTCTCTGGCTGCATCATAATTTCATGAATATGTCCATACCAATCATCTGATGAACTTCAATCCTGCGTGACTCCACTTCAACTTTTTCATTGTATTGACTTCTGTGATGAATCAAAAAACGTCGGATTGATAACCTTCTCTGGGTAATGACAGGAGTGTCTCTCTATATTGCTCACATCGATGTTTGGGTGTTTGGATGTGAATCACTCTCTGGCCTCGCCAACAAAAAGCATTAACAAGGAGCGTCATCGATGACAATGTATTTATTTTTTTCAAGGTCGGATCAATTGAGGTCGAGGTTTTGTCTTGGAAATCTATTCCTTCAATTTGTGCTCTGCTGCAGGTTCCAGACTATAAATGTGGAGTGCTGGTGAGCTGGTGCTGCTCAGAGCTGCTGTCCTGGATTAGGAAGAAGCTGCACTGACTCCAGCTGTGGAAATGGGCCAAATGATGCAGGTAGGTCCTGACCTATTTGACCAAAGTTCACTTAAACTAATGATAGAAATCTAAATTAGTTTGCAGAGCTGCACTGAGGACAGGTGTTAAGTGGTTAATTGAAAGTGTTAATATCACACTCACAGTACTCTACAAGTGAAAGTTCTGCGTTTAAACCCTTATTTAAGTAAAATTATGCATCATCAGCAAAATGCAGCTTATGTAATGTATGGAAACGTAACCATTTTACTGTAATATGTGTTTTACTGAGTACTTTTTGATTATGTTACTGTTGAATGAATGTGTATATTACATCCCAGTGCTGTACATGTTTAAGGCTGCGTTCATTTGAACTACATTATGAGGTGTTGCTAGTTTAATCTACTACAGCAGTGAATCCTGTTGTATAAGATCATCATATGTTTGGAGTGTTGCTGTCCTGTGAGAAGCAGGCATCTAAAAAGTCAGCTTTTCATGAGCTCAGAAAGGCAGGCTTTTTCAAATCATGGAAGAATGCATTTTTCATCCAGTTCAAGATGTTTTTATGAAGACTTTATTTTCTTTAAGTAAGAGAGTTTTAAGGTCAGCTCAAATAAAAACTATTAATCCTTTATATGAACATGCGTAATCAACATCGTGGAGTAGAAGAATAAAGTGGCATATAATGGAAATACTCAAGAAAGTACAAGTACTTGAGTAAAAGCACGTGTTTACATAATTACAGGAGTATTGAAACTACAACTGGTGTAAAGTGAAGAAAAACTGTTATTGAAAGCCTCCATATGCTTTTTTATACAGCAGACAGGTTAACTTGTCATAGTAAGTAAAACACAGGTTTAAGTAATAGCATTAATAAATGGTGGACTGCATTAAGCATCCCAGTAGGCTGTTCCTGTGGCGCAGCATGCATAAGAGCGGAACCCTAGAGCTAGCTCAGCTAAATGGATACAGCCATCATTAATGTTATTTATAACACCTGTGGCTATTCTGCCATGAAAGGTCATAATGTCTGCTGTGAAATAAACGTCTGCCGCTGCCACACATGGTGCAGTTCTTTGAATGTCTTTGAAAGTCCACATGGGGGTGCTAGACCTCTATGTGTGGGTCTGCCTCATGTAATGGCCATTGAACAGCCCCTGCAAACAAAAGAGGGGAGTAGGGAGTCACTGTCCTCTCTGAACAATATTTTATCTCCAGTGTTTTACAAGGTATCACACCCTGCTTGTATTTTTGTATTCTGACAAGAGAATATGACACAGCTTCTTGCACGTATACAGACGCACACATGAGTCTGATCGAGGTTAAAAAAGGGTGAACACATACGGTATGTTGCTAATGATCCTTTGAATATTTAGAAAATATGAAAGCTACTAACAGCATCAACAACTGGCAAAATCAATCAATAGTTTTATCAGTGGGTTAAGCTTGAAACAGCTGGGATTTTTCAAATATCAGTTTAAAAAAAAAGGAAGGATTTAATTACAATTTGTCCTTCAGCTACATTTTGTAATTCAGTTCGATATGTACAGGCTAAAATATGTGTCTTGAAAACTTTAATGATCACATTCTCAGGCCATTTTGTATTATTTAAAGTCCCATCCACTAAAAATTGTACAATTATAGTAAATTATACACATACATCTGATGTTATTTAATTTTTTAAAGAATGTGATGATGAATGTGTCCTTCTAAGGGTTGTTAATTGTATGACTCTGGTTTGACTTAAGGAGTGTCTTGAGAAGATCTTAAAACATTAAAACATCGGATCCTGATATTGTTCTAAAAATCAACAAATCGCTATAGATTAGGGATGGATATTGTTAAGATTTTATAGATGCTAATGTTCTTATTGATACTGCCCCTTGATCGGTTGCTTTCACAATATTCCCATTGGTTCTTTTACCAGGCTAGGGTTAGAAGTAGGTTAGTGAGTTCTTTTCTTTCTGTCCTCATTTATTGTATAGGCCTATAAAATTAATATATCCTCCTCCGACCCAGACATGCATTTTGTCCTTTGTAGTGGACAACAGTTTCACAGCTTTACTTAAAAAAAATACTATTCACTGCAAGGGACATTCCATTAAATAAAATGAATAAAATAAAAATGTTTCTGTTGCATTTTGCTGTTTTCAATCAAGGCAAGTATTTAATGTAAAAATCCAATGCTTTTACTTGCTCGGTCTAAGGAAAATATAATTCATTTTATTGAGCAGCAAAGGTTTTGGACTGATCACTATCATAGGCTCTAAATTTGATATGACAGGGATGTGAAACAAATATCCTAAATAATTATCTGCTAAAAAGAAAAAGCTTTCAGTCATAATTAGGCAATAACCAAACTGTCATTATTTTGACAGTGTGGTGATTTTCCTGTAACTTTATGTCTGTAAATCCTCCTGTTTGGAAAGTAAACAACAGGTCAGATGATGCTCTGGCTCTTTCAGGTTAAATTTATGAATGGACACGTATTGAAACCATCAGTGGGTCACTTTAATCTAAAACTTGTGTTTATATTCATTCACTTGTGTTCATTAACAGACTAGACAGATGAAGTATGAGCTGAAGATCCACCTGTGTATTATTCCACCTGTACTTACGGGACATTCAGGAGCTGTGTAACAGATTACTTGTGTATCTACCCAAAAATGCCAAACTTCCATGTCCTCTTTCCTGTGGACTTCCCCGGTGAACACTGGCCATTGTCTCTCAGATGTCTGTGTGTTTGAGCGGCTTGAAACTGCACTGTGTAACCGAGCTGAGCCGCCCCTCAGACACTCCCACCCAGGTCTCTCATCTTGTCTGAAAATTGCAAAAATGCGTCACAGACGAATGTCGTTGAAGGAGATTGGGTGAGAAAAATTTGCTTTTATGAAAAACAGCTTTTACGTTGCTGTAATACATAGCAGACCTATTTTTCTACTTTTCTTTCTCCAGCACCATTAAGAAAACCAATAATGTAAGAGCTTATCGATACTCTGGCCTTTAATTATTTGGCCCTGGGGCTCATTTAGTTCTGGGATTCAGTACCCATCCCTACTATTGATATTGGACTCAGTGTTGGGAGGATTATCTCTAAAACATACAGAGTAGAGAATACAAGGCCTTTCATGTAATTTTTTTAATATTCTGTTCTGCTTGACTCAAAGTGAATCATGTCTTTAAATACGTAGGATTACTTCAACATTGTGTTATTGTTATATATAAAAGTATGAATGAATGTCAAACATTACTGCTCTCTGAAGTAAATTGCTGTAGAGATGTAACAGAAAAGCAATTTGATGCTTTGTCTGTCACCAAGGATGAAGACCCAATTTTTCCTTGACCTTTTATTTTTCCCTCCATCAAGCTAGGATGAATAGCAGTAAACAAAGATGAAAATATGTTAATGTGAATGCACAGTTCCATTGTATAATATTTTGTCTTCATAGAGAAGGTTTGGACAGTGTGGAAGAGGCTAAGTAAAAATGAAAGCAGTGTTATTAAAAGGTAGTTTGACTTGTATTTTTTTGTGGACAATATGAACGCAACATATTATGCTTTTATCTGGTTGACTTCATTTCATTCCTCACTTTCAGATCTATCACAAGTTCAAGAAAAAGTTGAACAAGCATTTTGTCCCACTTCTTTCTGGAAACAAGTCTTAAGGTGTGCAACAGGACAGGGTCTTCGGTGTCACATTTTGTGGACTTATGAACAACAACTACTTTTCAGCATCAATGGTGCAACACAGACATGACAATGACATTTGCCGAGGACACTGACATGACCACAGACCACCGAACTATCAGTTTAAATGGAACTTTACATGTTTGGTCTGAAGCACAAAGCATCCACTTCCCCCAAAAAGCCTTAAATCCCATATTTATGTCTCTGAGCCCAGTTACGTTACATCCCCTTGGCTCAGTTAAGTTTTAACTGCCATTTGTGTCTGAAACTTTATTATAAAGCTTTACAAAGGTTTATTCTAACCCACATGGTTCTATCAGCTATGGGTGAATTAAAATTCACCCTAATGTTGTGTGAGGCATCAGATATCACAGCTTTTTTTTTTTTTATTTTAAAATACATTTATAGAGGGTGAAATTCCTCCCTATGTAAGTTGAATAATATTGCTTTTAATCATTTCAATAATTCTCTTACATTAGTTGAAAACAGCTTCAATCACAAGTATTTAAATAATTTTTATTTGCTACTGAATTGAAGTTGACCAGACAAAACATGAAATACAAGTCAAATGAAAATGCCATTTCCATCTCTTTTAACTTTATTTTATTCAGAAATGTTCATGTTGCCATGTAACAAATCCTATTCAACCCTCGGCTGCAGCTCATAGATTCACTGTTGTCACGTATTCATTGTTTAGTAAATTGATGTATAAATGGGTGAAAAAGGACCATCAGCATTTGAAAGTACAAAAAGATCTTTCAATATCATGTTTGGTTCATAAACCAAAGGGATTAAGTTTATTGTGGTAGAGGAATAACAACAGAAAATATTCAAAGCTGACACAATGAAATCAATGAATTTTGAAATGTCCTCACAGAAGCTACTAAAATTAAGGCATCATTTTTCAAATACTATAGCAGGGATTTAAAACCATCATCAGAAAGAGCACCTTCACTTTTTTCTGTCGCATTAAGAGGGTAAAATAGATAACAAACAATAATGCCATAACTGAACTGTTCAAATGAACATGTACCATCAATGTCCATTGTCTCATGTCATGTTATGATCATGACATGCTTTACATTAAACTGTGGTTGATTGTCACATGCCGTAAAAGTTATGTTAGTGAGACATGTTTTCCAAAATGAATTTAAAATTCCACACTAGTAAGAAGTAGTCAATACGATGCAGCATCATGCTTCAATAGAGGCTCCACACTGCTTAGCAAGTTAAACATGTCTGTGTGTTCTTTAGCTACTTGTTATTGGTTTATTGACTGAGGAAACGACAAAACAAACAACTGCCAGGCCACCATTATTGCTTTTCACCCTTCCTTTTTGTGCACTTTGTGTCGGCGTGCTGCAGTTCACTATTCCACGTCACACATCTGTGTTTACACAGGAGCAGGTGGACGGACACTGTCCCTCTATTGCACGTAAAGCGCTTGTCACTCCCTGCCCTCTTCAGAAAGCAGAGGCGGGTGGTTGGTGGTCGTTAGGGGTTAAGGTTGATGAACGGTGTGTCGTGTTTATCTGACCCACTTCATTTCATCCCAGACAGGCTGCGGGGGCTGCAGGGTTGTGGCCGAGGGGGCGGCCAAGCCAGAGGTAATGACAAGGCTTTGTCGGGTACTGGGCTCTTGTCAGGCGAGGTCCAGGCCAGACAATAGCTGGGGTCACAGGTCCTCGGAGACCCGTGGTGAGACGGCTAATGAGTCAATACTGAGCTAAGAGAAGCAGGCTGGTGTGGTCTGCAGCCACAGGCTCAGATGGGTCTGACACGGCCAAGGCCAATTTGTCTGTTTTGCTCTTGACAGGAGACTGCAGCTCTGTGCTGTAACTGACTTATCAACAAGCATTTACAAAACAAGCATTTATGACAGATACCAGTGAGTCACAGGTTTTGTTCAACTAATTCTGAATGACAGTAATTTCAGCCATCGAACTGTATATAGCATAGAATACAGTGAAATTGAACCAGTAGCACTGAGCTTTGTAAGATCAACTGAAGATTATCAGAACACAACTTTGTAAAAATTTGGACACTTGTTTGTTTATTCTGTAACTAATGCAGTTTTAAAGCTCTGTAGTTTGTGCTTGATTAGCAGATCATACAAGGCTGATGTCTGCAGTCAGAAAAGCTCTGATTAAAGAGAGGCAGATGAAAAATCTACCCCAACCCACATACATGCTTTTAAAAAAGGTATCCAAAGACAGTCACAGCCATTCTTAAAATGACCCAAGGGTAATTAGACCCAAACTAACGGCAGCACTAATGAGCTGTCTTAAATGATCAATGCAATCAAAAATAGTTTTTTTTCTGAATGTTGATGGCATCTATACTCTTAATCTGAGATGTTCGGAAATATAATAACTACTTAAATAATTTTCTGCTACTCCTCTGTCTAGAATATAGTTTCTGTTTGGAAACATCTCTGATATGCTTTTATAGTCTTAACATGTCCTTTCTATTAAGATTGGATTTATCAGTGAGCAGGTTTTTTTTTTTAGATGTTTGTATCTGGACTCTGTGATCTTTGGTCGCCTATAACATCTAAGATGTGCTAAAAAATCTGAGACGTTCAACTTAAGTTCCAACCCCCCTTTAGGCAACAGAAGCATGTTTTGCTTCTATCTAAGAAATTTGAGTTACTTCTAGTGTGTAGAGTTACTTCTAGTGTGTAGAGTTACTTCTAGTGTGTAGAGCCAACTATCCATTCAAAAGAAAAAAATGGAACACATAATCTCATGTTTCTCCAGATTTATTAAAAAAATGTCATGTTGGATGAGGGAAAAAATCCAAGGTCTTGCTTTAACAACAAAAAAAAGCCCACAAAGACAGTCTTTCCACACCTACGAACACCTGGCTATTGAGGAAAAATTGGGCTCTTCAATAAAAAATGAAGTTGTGATCATACAAATCTTTAGTTTGCTGAAATGTACAATGGCAGCATTTGATCATAGTGTCTGTGGTGAGTAAAACACAGTACAAGGCTTTGAGGAGAGAGGGTTTCAGTGTTTGGCCGTGAGAGCTGGAAAGGCACTAATATGCTTCGAGGAAGAGGCTTTGATGGCTGACTTCACCTTTACTTTTGAGTGCAACCATTTGGAACTAGTATAAACACTTTTGCCTATAGATGTGGTCTGACACGTAGTACAAGCTTCTCCTTTGAAGGATACCTAACCCTTATTTCCTGCTTTAAAAAAATCTGTGTACTGAGCAGCCCTTCCATGTTTACACTCCCACGGACAATATTTCTGCACCCGAAGCCTGCCTTGGACTTGTCCAAGCTTGACTGGCCGCTGTCCTCCTTTGTTTGACTTTGTAGCTTTTTAATTTTCATCTCTTTACATCTCCCGGACACATGTGGCTCTGGCTTACCCAGCCGTGGCATTGACCTCTCATCTTCGTATTGACCGGCTGTTTCCCATGACTTCTGACCTCTCAGGGTCAAACCTGCAGCCGTCTGGACCTCCTCCTCCTCCTGCTCCTCCTCCTCCTCCTCCACCTGGCCCCTATCTCCACCCTTCAGCTGGCCTAGATGGATTACTCTCTGCTCAGGATGTCCACAGGATTACATTGTTGTCTGAACAGCCAGGCTCCAGGAGCCTCCACATCGATCAGTTTAGGTTATGTTAAACAATTTTCTACTGAGCCTCGAATCCCTGCAGGTGATTTTCTTCTGAATATTCCTTTAAATCTGCTTCATCATTTATAGAAGCATTTTAGTTTTTTTCTGGTTAGCTTTACACAGATGCCGGGGGAACTTTGTCTGCCTGTCTCTCTTCTCTTCTCTTCTCCTCTCTTCTCCCTCTGTCTCACTCTCTGAACTCGTTGTCCTCATTCCATAGCCTGGTTTTGATACATAGTGTCCTGATAGTTTGCTGGGGAGAATCTGGGTCAGCGTAGGGAGCCTGAGATAGCACAGGCACGAGGCTGACTCGCTAAAGGAATACGTCACACACACAAAGCCTATGAGAAAACAATATCGCTGTGCTTCTCTCATACAGTAAATCTCATATAAACATACCTGTCGGCTCTATCTGCTGTAAATCGGTCTTGATTTGTGTGTGACCATGGGGTTGAAATGAGGCACAACAAAGCCAGCGTCTTCTGGAGCACTTATAGATTAAACATTACATCAGGCAGCATCCGATGTGAATTTGAATGAATTATACAGATGGGAGAAATATAGTATACAAGCAATATTGGTATTTTTTGTATCTCATAACATTCGGGCACGTTGTTCTTGTTGTCACATTTGGTCATATTTTTAAATATAAATTATTCTGGTATTTTTGTTTGGATATTTTGGGTCCGGCCATAAAACCATGTTATATGACAAACCATCCCAAAACTTATCAATTCTCTGTCATAGAGTATGTTTGGTATTATTGCTTGAGAAAGGGCTGGATTTTTTATTGTGTGACATTGTTAATACCATATACGACATTAACAAAACAAGAAGCATCTGATCCTCATCCTTTTTACCACTGTTGAGTAGTCGTGCTTGAAAATGGGCAGACATTTTTAATCAGATGTTAAAAATGTGTTCATGTCACTTGTGTTACATTCTCAACATCTTATGTGACAAAACAAGGTCCTTATGATTTTTTATTGACAGATTATTTGGAATTCTTGGATGAACAAAGGAAATGTTTTAAATTAGACACAAAAAATGTGTAAGATGTCCTTGCCTTTTCTGTTGTCTGCTATTAAGTGTGAGTTCAGTCATGCAAAGTGTGCCTTGCTTCTTAGAAATGAGTGTACTTTGGTTTGTGGAGCAAGCATTCCTGATTCCTGCTTTAACTGAGAGCTGGAAGGAGAGGGGAGGGAGACGAAGAGATGTGAGGGAGGAGGGGGAAGGCAAGAACAAGAGAGGAAGTGCCTCTCGGTTGTGGGCATGCCCAGTGTAGTGACAGGAGGGAGACGAGGTGACTGAGCAGACTTTTGTTGCTGCTCACTCTCCCTCCTGTCCCTTATACTCTCTCTCTCACTCACTCTCTCTCTCTTTCACTGTTATTTTTTTCCTCTTCTCTCCAAGTAGTGATAGTGTGGTGAGATTTTTTTTGTTTTTACATTGGAAGAGCAAAAAGGAGGTGCATCTTTCAGCTAGTGCAAAATTCAGCTAGGGGGAAGTAAAGAAAATAAAAAAGAAGAAGAAGAGGAGGAGGAGAGGAAAAAAAGGCAAGAGAGAACGACTTCACCCCCATCTCACTCTGCTCGCTCTCATTCCCTCCTCTGCCAACGACTTCTACCTCAGAAACAGCGGTGGGACCAACTTCAAAAGGCAGTCTGGAGGGAGCTGGAGTGTGAAATCTGAGAAGAGAAGCAAGATGAGAGGCTGACCGGCGCTGTGTTTGCTATGCTGTCCAGGTCAGTGCATAGGAAAGACCAAACAACTCTTTCTTACACTTGCTATAACTGCTTTCAAACTTCTATAGTGTATAGATTGCTTCTGCATCTGCTTGTTCTCTGAATTAAAAAAGAAAAATAGTGAGGAATTGTACGATAAGAGTGAATGACAGACTGAATGGCAGACTGTGCACCGTCTTCTCCCAGCACCATCCGACCAGTGTCACCCACAGCGGAGTAAAAGCGCTCAAACTTCAGCTACTCCCTCCACCATCGCATATGGGAAGTGTTTAGCTGATCAGCTCAGATGCTCACATGCTTGCATGTCTCGAAACTCGCCAAATGTGAGCCACGTGGTTACGATAAGGGAAAAAAAATCACAGAGAGGTACTGTAGGCTGGGGCTCACCGTCACTCACGTGGGCAGGTACGCTTGTTTTGGAGATGCTGAGTGTGATTAATATTTAAGTCCTTGGGTGGGAGTTTTAAATGAATCTGGTGGCGCTTGTTTACTTAATTTTATAAATTCATTCAGGTTTACATACTGCACATTCTTCCTAAGTAATTACATTTTCTGTTTTAATAAATGTACTCTAATTGGTTTAAGTTGGTCTTTAATCTTATCTTTAATTACCTTTATTATTGTAGTGGAATGAATGATTTTACAGAAGTATTTCTTTGTATCTTCGTGGTTGTGTTAAGTCTGTTATTCAGACAGGATATTGTTGATGACTGACTCATGATTGTTTTTTTTTTTATTGGAGCTGTCTGACAGCTCACCTGTCTGAAGCTGTCCTCTGCCCAACACTGCTAGCCCCTGAGGCTCTGTCCCATTAGCTATCCCAGTATACCTCGCAACTGACAATGAAGTGTCAGCAGTGGTCTCTTGGGAGACTTTTTGTTGACAGGTTTATTATTCCTGGGCTGTGGAAGAGGAGTACACCACAGATACTATAGCACTATAGGGGGATTATTATTTTTTATTATGGTAGTATTCAACTTTTCTGTCCTTTACGGTGTCTGCATTATTTTTATTATTTCAACACAATAAACAGGGAAATATGAAGCCTGCAGCTCAGATTTATTTTCATTATTTGTTAAACTGCTGATGACCTCCTGAACTTTTAAAAATCGAAATATGGTTAAATATAACATTAAAAAGCCAAAGATGAGTGTCTCATATTATTTTTGTTATTCAATCATATTATATGAATGAAGTATGTGTAATATTATACATATTACACATGATACATGCATTTTAATGTTACAGTATATACGTACAACAAAATGAAAAGTACCTAATCCTCGTCAATTTTTTCCTTTAAAAAAATGGGCTTGAAGTTGAGATGAAATTCTTAATATCTTATCAAAATGAATAAATATAATTTTTAGTTAACACTTTCAATTTCATTTCACTAAACAGATTTCTCACTTTCATACACAGTATTTGGTGAACACACGTCCACTACTTTCAGAATATGTTTTGGTGAGTTAGAAAATCTTCACTATTCTTGTTAGATTTTCAGAGATAGAACTGCTTCGTGTTTGGCAGTATGACATTCCTCACTGTACGTCCTACACTCCCTGCTTTCTTTTCCTCCTCAGTGATAAGCAATACTTCATTATGTTTACAGTAGTGAGAGCCGCTGTCATCATCTCTAACATACCACACATACGTAGCTTTCCTTCTCCCCAGTCCTCATGTTTGAAGTGTTTTAAATTTTCTTAAATAGATGTAGCAAAATTAAAAAGAAAAAGCCAAAGAATAGCTAAACAAAAGCTGTTGCAAAACCATTATGAGTAAAGTGAAACCATTACAAAATATGCAGGAAGGACTATTGTAAAAAGGAAAGCCACAATCTGACCTTCGGCTGTTATTTTTTAAGGTGGAAATTTAAAACCTGTTTCTATTAATTTTCGAAAATTTCTGCATGGTTTTAACACCTTAATAAAATACATATAAATCATAAGTTGTAACTTTAGCCGGATTTGTCTGCGGTGGATGATGATCATGGTGGAACTTCTAGAGTCCCTTATTGGACATTATTACATTACAAAACATCGTATGTTAACTGCCTCGAAGAGAGAAATTTTTCAGACTAAAAAGCGAACCGAACACAATTAGACTCCTTGAAAATTTTAAAGCTGTTCTTTAAAAAGAAATAAAAGGGAGATGTGGTGTCAGGGTCCACTGCTGTGAGGTCTCTGCAATTTCACATTCATTTAGTAAACATCTCTGAGGACTTCTGTCTTCTGTGACTCAGATATTTGACTATAAAAGCAGGACATTTTAATAAATTAATTCTTGTGCTTTTTTTGTGGCTTGAACTGCTTTCACAAACGTCTTAGCAGCAGTACTGTAGCTCAATGTGGGGCAGCACAGAGACAGTATCTCTGCTGGAGCTGCTTATATCAGAACTGTGAGGGGTTCATTTATTTTAACGTGCGGGTGACTCCCTTCTTCTTAGGGGCCCGGGTTCCCATGCTTTCCTCCCCTGATGGCCTATCTGAGGCTCCATGATCCATCACACAGCAGGCAGCCATGTTTTCTGAAAGGGCCGTGAACTTGTTACCTCCCTCAGCCTGCCTGCCTGAATGTCAAAACCATTTTTCTTTTGGTGCGTCCCCTTTCTCTGGTCTTCCCCTTCCCAGGATCGCTGCTGTATTGAAATAATTGGGCTGCATTCAGGGTGACCAGGTTGCCAGTGCAGCTTCTGAATAGAGATATCAAGTCTGGTGCCACGATTTCCCTTTGACCTCCCTTTCAGACCACCTTCCTCTGCCTCCTCCTGAGGTCGTGACGGGTCATCATCATGACTCCAGCCTCTCAGTACAATAGCACGACATCCATGGTACATTATCTACAGTTGGTCAGCTGGCCCGGAGCTGTGTCTATAGACCATTCTTCCCAGCCCCGTTGTCTCTGAATCTCTGGATTCAGCCTGTTCAACATGGCACACATTCAAAATGGCAACCTCAAGGGCCTTTTATTCCTCCAGCAGAATTCAATCACTTTTTTCTCCCCTCTTTCTGCCTTTCTGCTGAGTTATTCAGAGTTTAATGAGGGAGGGGAGATAAAGGGAAGCTTATGGTTTGCCGGATGATGGAGAGGCTGCCTTTTTGTTTCTGCTGGAGGAGCCACACAGCGAGTGTTCATGTGAAATGAGAGGTTTTTTTTTTTCTTTACCAGAGGGGAAGGTGATTGAGATGTCTGAGAAAAAGCCAGAGAGTCTGTTGGAGCAGGGGTCATTAAAGTGTCAGAGAAGCTGCAGCTCTTCAAATATTCTGTAGGATTTCAGTTACAGTTCAGGTTGCAGGTGGTTAACTTGAGGGATTTTTTGGCTGTAGCTAGAACTACAGCTAAACTTTACAATATATTTTTTTTGTCTCAGCGTCCTCATTGCATCATGCGCTTGGTGTAAGATGTCAAGTTAAGCACATTAACTCAAACATGTCATGTTGCAGGTTTTTTGCTGCTGGATACAGAGAGAAAACTACACAAGAGTTCTAAAATAACAGGTTTTACTGAACCTTAAAGGGGTTTTGCAAGTAAGTGTACCATTACTTGTCCTGTGTTGGCCTGCAGTAGACTAATTTGTCCAGTCCAGTTTCATAATGAATAATAATTACACCTCATTGTAATAATATAAAAGATCTCTTTGAGAGAGTTTTGAGCTGTTGCTTCAGTAAAGTATCAATGTGAAAGCAGATGTCTGTTTTCACTGAGGCACAGTAGTGACATGATCTGAACTTGTTTTCAGTCATAAACACTTCATGTGTTTTCAAATTACACATGGTTAGAGGACTAACTGAACACTGTCTGTACTGACACACTCCAAAAAATTACTATAAACTGACCAACTGACTAATTTGTTAGTGTTTGATATATACTATTTTGTTCCACTATATTTATTATATTTTCTGTGCTATATGTCCTAATATGATAAAAATGTTTTCTTAGTGTATTTTAGGTTTTTTTCTCATTTCCTGAAAAATGTCATTGAGTATGCATGCTAGTTTTGCATCCAATAAAACGTTTGATTCAACATCTCCTGCACAGAACCCATGAACCCATTTATGGTTTGACACTGTGTCATTACAGGTCATTGCTCTACTGGTGGAGTTGACCAATCAGAGCAGACTCGGCTTTTTGAGAGCGTAGCAGCCTCCCTAGATTCCTGTTCAACAGGAGACATGTATGTATGCTAATGAAAATATCAGTCCATGAGCTGTTCAGAAGAGGACTAGAATATACTGTCGTCTTTGGTGCATTGAAACTAAATATAGTCGTGAACATGACAGAATTCTTTGCGCTTGACAAATGTCGTCAGTAAAATTCATTTCAATTCAATGTTTATTTTATTTACTGTGAAGTTGCACTCCCTTGCAAAATCACACATTTAAGAAGGATTTAGAAGGTCTTCCAAATAGAGTTATTGTAGTTCTCTGGTGAAGATTCCCACATTTTTCAATATTGTGCTACCTATTGCAAAGAAAAAAAAAATCATGCAGCTCTAACCACAAGATATTATTAACATCAGACATTAATAGATTGGTTTTAACAGAGGCTTCAAATAGTTGTGTGCCTCTGCACCTCCAGTTCTGTGCATCATTTTAATGACTGCTCAGGATTATCCCCTTACATAACCCAGTGTGGGCATTTTGGAGACAGCTCTTGACAGTGTGGGAGGGCATCAGACTGGACTGGAGGAAGTACTGAGCTGGCACTGGATGACAGGCTGTTGTGAGGTTCAGAGTGAGTCAAAGTTCATACTATGTATCACCTGTCAGAGGGGAGTGTTTGGTTTACTGGCTGCACAGGCGTCAGCAGTGAGGGTTTTTTTCTGTTTGACATCACAAACAGCACTCAGACTGGAGAGGTAGGAAGGTTCGGCTGGCTTATACACTGCGTCTCTGTCTCTCTCTCTCACACACACACACACACACACACGCACACGCATAAACACACACACACACACACACACACACGACACAGTACAACACTGTCACTGAGGTCAGGCAGCTCTGGTCTCTCTCTTGCTAGAGCTGTTTGTTACTTTTCCCCTCGAGCGGTTGTTCCAGCCAGCTGCTGTGGACCTAGTTCCTAGAAATCACCACATATTCTCCGTAAATGTGGACAGTTTTATTAGATTCGTAAAGGGATTTTGACAGGCGAGACAGGTTTTTGTGGGCACAGATTATTATCTCACCTCACTACATCCTTCTGTCCCTCGGCTGGTTTTGTATAAAGTTGTTTAAATTTGGTGCAGCAGCAAACCAGCAGTAAACAATATAATAAATGGAGCCTCAGTATTAAGTGCTGCCCTGTGCATTTCTGAGGCCACAATGCAGATTCAGACCCCATAGCATCCATCATCCCTATGCATTCTTTGTCTTACAAAAAAAAAAAAAAATTGAAGTGGTTAAAGCTTCAGTGCTATTTTCTTCTTATTTGCTACAAGTAATATGTTACAAATATGAATAATGAATTAATACTTTCATTTCTTGATATATTAACTTACTAGTAGCAAAAATAGTAAAACCCAAACTGAAAAATGAACTGAGGAGATGTCATATTTCTTTTCAGACACCAAAGAAAAATCCAATGTTAACTTAAAAAAGGAAGAAAACGTTTCTCACAGAAATTATTTGCTGAAATCAGGGATGCACCGATTGGTAAATTCTGACCTGTTACAGATATTTAATATGAGAATCGATGGTGACACTTTTGACACTTTTTCAGTTTACTTTGTCAGATGTTCACAACATTTAATATAACCTTCTGGCGCACCGCAGCATGTGCTCTTACGTCTTGTATACAATAAGGATAAGGACAAGTTCTGGCTGATACTAATATTCAGCAGTTAATCGGTAAATCCTTATATGAAACATATTGCTAATCTGTAAAATGGCTGCAGAGGTTTATGCAGTGATTTATAGGTAATGGTGGTACTACACAAACTGGTAGATTAAAGGGAATATTTTTAATGGAATTTTTTAGGTTCAATATTGTGAATCTGTCTCTTTAAGATCCTTACAGTTTATGAAAATAAGTTAAATCCAGGGATTTCTGTACTCTTTTCTGTTTACCGTATGTGTTTTGTGTTATGCTTTGAAGTGATTTTTAAAAATGATAGTTTTTATTATGTATCCTGTGACTTATTTTGCTATTAGATTTTACAGTGCCTATCATAGAGATAAAAAGTCTTTATGATTAATATCCCAGGAAATAATATGAATACAGGCCTAAATGACTGAAACCCTGTTCAATTGTTGACCACATTTAAGTGACTAATTCAACAGCTGGATTCTATAGTATAATCTCTGTCCTAAAAATGGAGATTTCAGAAACTCTGCATCCAACCGGCACAAAGGAAGTTCATTCTTGTCTGCTGTTGGTTCACAGGGTTTTGTAGCAAATCCTTAAGGTTTTGTGTTTTTTCTAATTATGCTTACTTTTGCTTAAAGCAGTGGTTCCCAAACTTTTTTGGGCTGTGACCCCATTTTAACATCACACATTTCTGGCACCTGAATACATTCAAAACGGAGATAGTTTTTGATCATGTAATAGTTTGCTATACCATGGACATTAATTTTAGATGACATTTAGTCTATATAATGTATATTATTATGAACGGAGTCAGAAAATCCAGGTTGAGATTATTTATTTTCTTTGATCAGTCCAGCTTGTATTTACAAGGCTGACAATTAATACTGAACAAACAATAACTCAAACTCTGAATTATGAAAGAGCTGCAGCATCTGAAACCGCCCACAGTGAACATTTGACAGATAAACAGAACCACAGTGCTTCAGTTTCAGCTTCGCAGTTTGTCATGTCTTTTATGTATTTTGATTGTGTCTCAATTCACCATATCTTTTTTTATTAGTAAGTTGGGTTTTTTTTTTTTTCATTTTTATAAATTACTAGAAATTTCAGGTGACC
Source organism: Ostorhinchus cyanosoma (assembly GCA_029814465.1). Taxonomy (NCBI): domain Eukaryota; kingdom Metazoa; phylum Chordata; class Actinopteri; order Kurtiformes; family Apogonidae; genus Ostorhinchus; species Ostorhinchus cyanosoma. The sequence continues at coordinate 17,693 of JAPTYQ010090913.1, forward strand.
CCATTTGAATTCCAGGTGACCCCATGTGGGGTCCTGACCCCAGGGTTGAAAAACACTTGCTTAAACTATATTCACATCAGAGTCATTGCTATTCTGAATAGACATACGAGATGTTTATTTGATGTCAAACCTGATATGACTTTATATGATTGTAATAGATTACTATTGAAAAGTTTTTTTATGTAAATAATTTTACATTTACTCAGCATAGTTTCCCCATATTAAAAGTACTTTAACAGTAAGATTATATCATTTAAAAGCTTTTATACCGCTAGTTAAATGAACCCTTCAGGCACTGGAGTCTTTTTTCAATATTCAATTTTGATATCAAGATTTCAAAAAGCTCTCCTTTTTAATCAGTTATGTTGCTTGTTGCAATATAGTGACTTAAAGGGTCAATAATACAGATATCTGACTGAGCCCTGTCATCAGTTTGTGTCCTTTCTTCTTTCAGTGTCTTTCACTATTCATACTATGCACTAGTCGCTTCTTTTGTTTACTGTCAGCTACCCAGAAATGTGATCCACATCCCTTCCTTTGCACCAGTTTTTAGGGTCTTTGAACAGTGAATATAAATAATCTTCATGGTTTACACAGATTTGCAGCAGTGCCAGGTGAGTAAAATGGACACATTGTATGACAACAGTTCTTACAATAATGAATGTAGCTGCAGATTCATATTTGATAGATGACCATCATGACTTCTAGCATCTCTAGACTCCAGTGGCCTCAAAGTAGAATATAATGTTGGAACTGGCGGGAGGCTGCGGAGCCGTGTGGTGGATCTGTGTATGTGTGTGGGTGGTTGCAGTGGGTGTGTGTAACCGACTTCTGCCCTCTCTCTCTCTTTTTAACTCTCTTCATCTCTGTCTGTGTCTCCTCAGCCTCCCTCCACCTCTTTTCATATCCCTCCCCCTCCTCCTCCCTCTCTGTCTCGGCGGGGGTGAGAGTCGCAGGTTGACAGCCTCGCAGGTTAGCTCATTACGCCGTGTCTGAGCTAGCAGAGATTTATAGAGATGATAAAAGCAGTCTGGAGGGCAATAATGACCACAGGCTCTGATGCAGGAGGAGGGAGGCGAGGCTCTCCTCTTCTGCCTCAGATCAGTCACTCCACCGCTCAAATGACTTTGCCTCACACCAAATGAAACAGGAAAAAGTTATCTTCAGTCTCGAGCCCAACTCTGTCAAATACATCTATACCTGTGTAGTCTATTTTGTATCCATGCATGGCTCAGAACCTCCTCTGTGACCTCCACAAGGCCAATTCTTATTTGTATGTCAGTAAAAAATAAGAATTCATGCTGTGTCCTCCCTCTATCTTTAAGAGTTTACCAAATCAGTACCACTACTAAAACATTATTACTCCTTTCTGATTAAAGCCTACCAAAAGAAATATAGATTAAAATCTTAAAGGAAAACATTAACAAGAAAACAAATCATATCATTACAAACAATACAATTTCCAGTGAAAGAGAATTGCCCCAAATTCTCACTATTACTCTTGAAATGTCCTCACTTACGTAAATTCAGTTGGTGTGGATCCTTTTCCTTCCCATTATTTCACAAAAACAGAAATGTGCAGTGTTATTACGAAAAAGAGGGAGATTTTATTACACATTATGTGAGACATGTGTGAGCAGAAGTGAAAATTACCACATTAGCCACAAATTTAAATTTGAAATGGGGATTGAAGAATAAAGGATTTTATAAAACTATGGTTTAACATGAACTAAATAAAGGTACAAACCAGTTCAACTATTCAACATGATGTGTGTCTACATTTAATCAGTGTAATGGTAAACACCTTCTGAAATAACTGGACAGAATCTCAGGCTGCCTCAGTGAATTAAGCTTAGAAATAAAATACAGAATGAGAAATGGAAGGATGGAAACTGTTGACAGTTCACAGATCATAGATGATAAGAACATTGAATGTTTTCATGGAGCTGTCGGTGATATTCTCATTGCCGTCTGTCCTCTGTCTTTTAGCTCAGATATAGATTACACTTCACAATTCACCTGTGACCCCACATTAAAGAGCGAACGTTTATCTCAAAACTCAATGAAAGATGGCTTTCTGTTATGAATCATATCTTTTTAATGAAATTATTCATGCATTGTCTGCTGTACTCCTTTTCTTCTCTATTTTTCTGCCTTTAGATGAAAGTCCAGTACACACATTCACTGCAATTTTTTAACTCCCCGTTAAGAAATTATGTTCATAAATCATTCATGACACTACTTACTTTTAAGTATTTATTAATTTCAAGTTTTTGGGAAAAGTACCCTCTTATATGAAGATGTGTTGTGTATGATTACACTTGGCTCCACTTATAGATGTTGTACTTAAGAGACTCTTCTTTCTGCTTCCAGTTATATTATGATTCATTTATCACTATCTTTTGGATTAAAGTAGTTTTAAATAAAAAAGGGACAATACCGTGGCCAAATGTCTTAGCAGGTGCTGTTTATTGCTCTCGGCCTTTTGCATTATTTGATCTGCATTTTCCACACTGTAACAGTAACTCTGGGTTCGACTGCATGCTCTGTTCTTCTGGGGTGTGGCTGTAACTCCTTGCAGTGTTCCTGACTTTCTGTCTCTCGTCTTACTGCTCCTCGGCCCAACGGCCACCACCCCACCTTTATTCACCCTTACACCTGCTCTCCCACCACCCTGCCCCTACCTCTGCTGCTCCCCCATCTCTGTCGCTGGGTTAAAGAAGGACAACACTGCACACAAATAGGTAACCGTTGCTTGGATTATTGCCAGACAGAAAGAAATCTTCAGCAGGAAAGTACAATTGTGACATGAAGATTGTTGATAGAATAGAATTTATAGCAGGAGAGATATACTCTTGTCTTGTAATGGAGGCAGAAAAAGAATATAGTGACATTAGTGGTTTTCTTTGCGTGATGTGATCCAAAATCATATCAAATTATTCATTATAAATGATGTTTAAAGGCTGTTGTTTGTTCTTGAGTTGATGTTTAGGAACTTGACAGTTATTTGTTGTTTAGAAATATTTTTATGACCCACACATGACCAACATTTCACGAGCAGTGGAAAATTGCAGAAATCTTTGCAGAACTTTTAAAACAATCATTATGTTTTATCTGTAGTTTTTCTTGGAAACAAGAACTAAATATAGAGTTATATAAACAGGCTAAAGATCCGAATGTCAGTGATAAAAAAACAAATTAAAACTTGAATATGTCATTAATTCAGGTAGATTTAAAAACGGTGATAGAAGGCGTGCATGTGAAGTCTAATGCCTGGGCCATATATCAGTAACACGACAGCTGACAAAATAAACCAAATAAAGCCAGAACAAAAAATGATTATTGTGTTGTCCAGCCTTAGCTGAGCCTGAGGGACAGTATTATGTCACAGCTTTGAACCCCACAGTTACCCCTGTAGGTGATACCTACACATGTAGGTTTCTCTCATGCAGAGACAAATGCCCATCTCATAGTGAGTGTGAAAGGTAAACTGAGTGTTCTAAAAACCAGCCTTTTTGCCCAGTGTCGCTCTAACTTCTGTCTCTTTCTCTCTCTCTCTGCCTTTTTTTTCACTCCTGGTTCCATTTTCTGGTCCATTCATATGGTAATAGAGGTCAGGAGATGAGGGGGTTCTCACGTTCAATGTGAAACTTGGCCCTTTGTGTAGCCGCGGCTCAAGCTGCCGCGACAGAGGCCAGAGGTGAAATTGGATTCAGCTGAAATTCCCTAGTGAGTCTGGCCCTGGGCTGGACCGGTGCAGGGTGCAAGCTGGGGCTCTCTGTACAGCCAGGGCTCCTGGCTGCTCCAGGACCTTGGCTAAGTAAACCTGAGTGTTAGCCATGGATGAAGGGAACTGTGCCATGTCGAACTTGTAATGAAGGACTGATTTGCATGTTTGTTAAAACAAATACAAAGATTTTCTGAGTTGAAGCCACCAGTAGTTGGGTAATATGTTTATTTTGAGCCCAAAATACAATAAATTGTGTTAGGAAAACTAGCCATAGTTTTATTAGTTTTCAGTTAGGTTTGAAAAAGAACAGTGCATCTCTTGTAGCTTTTTTCTACTTTTGCAACAAGGCAACATCAGCCGGTGACAGATGTCCATATGCAGTCATCTGCTGAGCATTCAGCCTCAGATGGTGTTTTAGCTCATTTGCCACATGCATACCCATTTTTATAGAATTCATCTACGGTATTTACCTATTTTTATAGAATTCATCTACGGTATTTCCTCAAGGTTTGTTGAACAAACAAACAAAGCTATTTTTGCTCTTCCCTGGAGTTCATCAGGTATAATAAAATAATAATACATTTTATTTACGCACTTTTCATTCAGTGACTCTCAGGGTGCAGGGTAATTTTTTATGTGATTTAATACCTGATATTTAGCTGTAGTTCAATTCAGTTCAATTTAGTTTTATTTGTAGAGCCCTATATCATAACAAGGTTGCCTCGCAGGGCTTTACAAAATTAGTTGGATATGAAAATAAAGAACAGGAAAATAAACAGTAGATGAAGGAAATGGATTAAAGTCCCAGGCATCCTGTAGTCATCTTGGCTGAGAAAAAAAAATCATTTACAAAATTCAAAGCAAATTTGTAAATATGACATGAACACCAGTGATAATCTGCAGAGCTTTATTGCGTTATTGTTTTGAATGTCAAATTCTATCAAAGTTTTGTACCCAAGCACCTCTGTTTCCAGCAGGGTATATTTTCACGGGCTGTCAAGTTTTTATAAATGGAAAAAACCAGGTCCATCAACTTTAATATTATTTGGGTCTGTTCTTGGACTGTTGTTGGACATTTATGTACATTTTTGCTGTGGCAGAACTGAGCTTTCAGTGATTTTCTTTGAACTGTTGGGGTCCCTTATGTGGAAACAAATACATTTAATAGATCCCTGCAAGTTCTTCGAAGAGGAGGGGTCAAATATTACTAAGCTATACATCTGTGAGAAGCCACCTGAAGCTCTAGGTCAAGAAGATGGTCCGTACTTATAATTTTGAGTGTGTTTTGATTCCAAGAAACCCTAAATAGCTTGATTCTGCACCAAATTACAGGATTTGCACAAAAGAGGTACCATATGTTGTACAACCATTCTGTTGATAATAAAAGCAATTCAGAGAATAATTTAAAGCCCAACTGTGCCATGAAATGCACAATGACAGTTATATTGTCAGGTTATGATGCCATTTTTAGGTTATCTCTCACTCTTTTTGTATTTTCTCCTTTTGCCCAAAGCTAATGTTAAGGACAAGTAATGTGTAGGGTCATTCAAGTTAAAAGACTATTTACCAAGCCCACGTTAGAAGCAAAAAAAAAAAAAAAGAAAAGAAAAATAGGCATGGCTGGGTTAACAAAGCTATGACATTTTACACGCTGCATCAAAATTATATCTGCAGGAAAAACCTCTGATGTATAGCAATTAAAGGTCATTGTATATATACAAAAAGCAGTTTGTTCTAAAAATATTCAAGTGTTATATTGTTTTTTGGGAAACATCTCTTGTGTAATACACCAAAATTGCCTCTATGGGCTTTTACCTGGATAACTTTCAATTATTCTTCAATGAACAAAGGAAAAGGGAATTTACTATTTTAAAAGATGTGAAAATGTTTGGATATTAAGAACTGCAGACACATCCTTTGCGGTCCTGAGCAGCTTGTAGAGAAGGAAGGTTAATGACATCACTTATGCAACTTTTTGATATGAGGTCTTTCTCACGGTGTATTGTCACATTATGGACCTGTAAAGTTTTCTTACATGTGCGTAAATGATGACGTTATTCAAATGGGATAAAAAAAACTATTGTTCACTTGTGTCCTGTGCATATTTTCCATGAAGGAGCAGGACTTCACCTTTGGACTCCATGAAAGTTTTAATAATCAGTACCACAGTTTTCTCGAGGCCTGATCCATTAGTTGTTGAGACTCTTACCAGACCCCAGCTCTATTACTGTTACTACTGCCAACATGCAACATTAACTTTATAGATTTTATCTGTCATGTTTTGTGAATTTTCTCCTGCTGTCAGTTAAGGTACTGATCAAACACTGCTATAGATCAGAGTACAAACAGTATTTATGTAGGACTTATCAAATAAGCTATAGCCAATATGTGTATTACTAAACCTACCTTGATATTACACATGTGACTACAACAAATTAAGGTGTGGTAAACTATTTAATGAAATATTAAATATATAAGACAAGTGTCCTTTTTCATGTTATTCTGTCCTGCAGCAGACCTACTGTACAAAACCACACCGGACTTTTACTGCATTGCTCACCTGCTTGCAGACGTTGCTGCCAAGAGTTCATAAAACAGAAATATGCCATTGCCTTAAATGTTTGTAATTCAGGCCCTGAAGGACTTGTCAGTCAGCGTTACAAAATGACCTGGTGAGCAGAAACACTTCACCATGCCCTGCAATCAAAAGCAATTTTCACAAATTATGTCTCTATTCATGTACAGTTTGTTATTCTTTGCACCCATGGATGGAAAAGACAAATTGCATGTGAAATCTCAAGCCAAGTAATTGTACAGGAGTAGTCAAATACTGAAGGCTGTGGATAGATAACTCTTAAGGTAATTTTGGGAATGACCTTGTTAAGGTGCCACTGGCTTTGTATGAATAGGCGTGTGTGTGTGTGTGTGTGTGTGTGTGTGTGTGTGTGTGTGTGTGTGTGTGTGTGTGTGTGTGTGTGTGTGTGTAACCTTGGGTAGGTAGAAGTGAGAGCATTTTCTCTTGATGTGAGTAACAACCTTTTTCTTAAAAAAAATAAAAACTGAATACATATTGTGTCCTTGGAGCCCTCGTGAGTCAGAGCTTTATTTGTCACATTTTATAAAAGATGTCAGCTTTAAAAAAAAAAAAAAAGAAAGAAACTCCTGACAGTGGTAAAGGAATTTTTCTTTTATTAGGAATGTAAAAGCAGTTGTTCACATAATTGATAGTTGATAACAGAATGTCACTACTGTTTTCAGGGCAGCATAGGTTCCAGTAGGTGTACACATTTCATGAGCAGTTACTCGACTTTGCCACATTTTCCTGTTGAGTGTCCTGTTTCAGGAACGACAAAGAAATGAGAGGTGCTATTTTTCAAACTGCTTTCAACATCCACCCAGAGCGGTAATTCTGGGAAATAGGAGATGGCTATTTCCAGCTAAACTAATGTTGTTGAAGGCCTCAGAGAGAGCAGAGACATGCCCTCAGACCTATTAATAAAATAAAAAAGAGACCAGAGAGTGTTAGCAAATTCATAAGCGCCTTGCATCATAATTCAATCATGCTTGTTTGTTTTTTGTAAAGGGAGTTATGGTCAGTGTAGAATCCATCAAAGCATTCCTCAGAGACCCTCTCACATGTTATAAATTGTAGGTCCCAGGGAGGAAGTGTAGCGGGTACAAGAGGTTCAAGCAAAAAATTGCTGTTTACATCAGGAGCCTTTGGTTTCTATAGTAGGAGCGTATGCTACCTGCCAGTCTGATGTGTTTACCCTTGTGCAGTGGAAGGGCAAGTATGCAAGCAATTACAGGGTGGTAACGTTTGGCTCCTGGTGCAAAAATGTAAACTAGTGGTATTGTTAAATATGATTAGCAAAACCACTCAAAACATCTCCAATGTGGTGTGGTTGAAGGCCTGTACTGCCTAGAGAGTTCCAAGGCTGTGCCACCTGCGCCCACGGGTCTTTTTACTGTTTAAGGGTATTTAAAGGAATTGTCAAATATTTTGTAAGCAATTTGCCATATTTTTTGACAGCAAAAACAAGGAAACCAACCACTGGGCAGAAACCCTTGTGTATGTATTTGCAAACCAAGGATACTGGATGTGTAATCTCAGCCTAATCTGTCCCTGAAGGAGGAATGTTTTGCCTTCCCTAGCAAGTCTGCGTTTGTTTGGTTATTTAGGCAGTAAAAGCACACTGGATAGAGTAAAAACAAAAGATCATTGTATGGTTTAAATATTAAATAATATGTTGTGTGCCATTTTATTAGCTGTGAGTGCCTAAACTTAGCCATGAAAATTATAATACTACTATTAACAAGCAGCTGATTTTGGAAATCTCTTGTCTATGGATCAACATGTTTGCTTCTTGGAATTACAATAATTAACAAGATGTAATTATTGGCAGGTGCTGTTTGCACGCAGGTGTTCATCATCAACCATGTTATTTATTTGGCTTAAAACAGTCCAAGTGACTACAGATAAATGTGTGTAGATGCAGGCTATACTTGGTTATTTGCACCCGGGTGTTATATACAACTACCACTGTTAGATGTTTGGTTCTGATCCAGGTGAATTTGTCTAGAAAGTATCTGTAAAATACAGTAGATACATTTGGTTCTATTTTCCAGAGTCTGTCCTAAACCACATTCTTTTCCTTAACCTAACAGTGCAGTTTGAGTGCATAAACCCAGCCTTTTGGGTCAGTCCTGTAATGGAGCAATATAATCTTCTATTAGGACATGGTGTGTGTGTGTGTGTGTGTGTGTGTGTGTGTGTGTGTGTGTGTGTGTGCGTGTGTGCGTTCTTCAGTGTAAATAGCAAAAAGTCTGAAAAAATTAATTGTGTATATATAATGAGATTACAATGTACATTAAC
>JAPTYQ010091861.1:0-51118 GCA_029814465.1 Ostorhinchus cyanosoma
ATAAACACACACATAAAGTTTGCAGCCATATATAGATGTGCGGTCAGTGTTCTCAATAGAACTTGAATCACTATAATGTCTTCTCTTCCCTGTTCAGTCTCTCTTTCTCTTCCGTTTTCTCATATACGTACAAGGTAAACAAAAGACTGTTATCGTCCATCTGTTTAATTGGTCATGATGTTGGGAAGTCAATGCCTGCCTTCCCAACACTGATCAAAATCACTGATAACTGCCCTAAAATGCATTTAAGCTGAAGACACAAGCCGGTTTCAAAAATATGAAGTAGAGAATACAGCTATTTGTTTTAAATATGGGGAGTAAAAGGAAAAAATAAATACCCGAAAATCTTTACTTATGTAGTAAAGTATTTGTACTTTGTTACTTCTCACCTTTGCACACACAAACACACACACACACTGTGTTTTGTCACATACCATAGAGTTTGGTTTCCAAACAAAATGAGCCTCGTAAATGTGTGTTTAATAGAGAGCCGATTTAAACATTTCACTCCCCCGGTCTCTGCAGGGAGAGAAATTTGCCTCATGCTCTCCTTTTCATCCCTGCATCCTGCCCTTTGCACAGCCCTGTGAGCCGAGCCAGTAGAGGAAACCTGCAATAATGATGCTGGTTAATGTCCTCCTTTAATGGTCTAATAAAAAGGCAAAGCAACAGATGCACAACAGCCATATCTGTCTTGAGTGGGCTGTGGAAAAGGAAGGGAGCAATTGACATGCACAATTTGTAAATCGTGTCTACGGGGAGCTTTCCCGACTAAACACTTGTATGTATAAGGCAGATCAAAAGGGGGCAAGCGAGGGGGATTTCTTGTTATATATCTGTATGAAAGACGACACCGATCATTGCCAGTAACAAAGAGAAAGTAAGAGACGTCACTTTATAGCTCAATGACTGTAACCCCCTTGTGTGTGTCACTATTTCTACCCCCCACCCCCCCCACCCTTGAACTATTAACACACTCACTTGCTCTCTGACGTACATACAAGCATAAGGGGGCAAGCAGAGGGGAGCAGGGGGATGGTGGGTAATGACTTAGGGTAAGGTTACCATGACAATTCCCAAGATAGGATGCCGAAGCAAAGACAGCACTGGAGAGAATGAATGAGGGACAGAATGACGGAGGAAGCGAGCGTAAGAAGAGAGCAGTACAGTAAGAGGAGGTTATGGGGAAACTTGAAAGTGTCCTGTTATAGGAGAGCAAATATTAACAGTAAAAGGGTCAGCGCTTTGGTTTTCCCTTTGAACGTAATCTCAGGGTTTGTTTACTCAAGCCCTGCTGGAATTCCCTAGAGGAAATGAGGGTGCTACATAAAAATGATGAATTTATTACTACTCCTTCTCCCATAATCCATTTTACCATCGGAGCAGTGTTGCGTCATGGCCAACATTTTCACTGTTTACACATGACACTCTGAGGTAAGCAGAGCATGAGACTTAACCCATTAAATCCACAAGTCTCCTGGACATGGAAATTAATTTGAGGCAGTAAACATTTATAAGGAAGCCATATCAGGATGTACTGATTCTGTATTTGTTCAGACAACAGACTAATCACATTTAAATAAACAGTGAACAACATAAAAATCCCCAACATTAAAAACCCCACTAAAGCTTCCTTGTTATGTTGGTTCTGGTACTTCCTCTAAATTAAACCAAAGGTGGTGGCAGTAAATAGTTACCTGAACTGAGGAAGACTGACATTAAAACGGGAGAAAAGGTGAGAAAGAAGAGTGAGACACTCAAAAGATTTGAAGCCTGCGTAATAATGTGTGAATACATGCCGTGGCGCACAGGAAACCTAGTGTAAAGCATGACTGAAATGAGTGAAGCTTGTGTGAGTAAAGTTTGTCTGGCAGCGAGGCCTGGCAGGCCCTGTCACAGGTTCCCCTTCCTCTCTGATGTCTTTGAGGTCGTAGTCTGAGTGTCTCACTCTGTTTCTCCTCCTATGGTGGTTTACACAGATTGGTGATGTAATGGGTAGCATATGAAGGCCACACACAAACACACACACACACAGGCGCACACACAAACACTGATGCTCATGCACGTTATACAGACACCGCACTTATACCACCGCATACCCATAATTACACACATATACTGTATGCACACCCATTTACACAAACCCTGGATTCCCCCTTTTCCAACAGGCATGCGCCAGTGTGTGCTCACTCTCTCACACACACAAAAACAAAAGTCTAAACAAAGATACATGCCCTTCTTATTTCCTCACTGACATCCATGTGCTCCACACACACTCATACACTGGAACGGCACTCAGCCAGTGTCACAGTGTGTGAGTGATCAGCGCTGGCTGGCGGATGGCCTACCAGAAGACTGTGTGCTTCAGAACCACCCAGGAGACCCCCATCATGAGCCCATAGAGGGAATGAGGGAGAGTGACTAACTTCACTCTTTCTTTTCTTCTCTCCCCAGCTGTGTCTTCAAACGGCCCTTTGATGTGGGAAATTAAAAAGAGCGAGTGTGTCAATATCTCCCTCCATCCAACTACACTCATCTATTTCCTCCCCTTCTTCTCCTGCTCCCCTGCTTTCCCTCCTTTTCTTTTCTACTGTTGACCTGAGAAAACAGAGCATGACCCTTTTTCACCGCAACAACTTCACCACCCACTCTCTGCCACCGGGTCCTCATCATACAGTATGAGGGGTGTTTGTTTGTCTGTGTAGGCCCACCGCTGGACTGGCAACTTTGTGTGTATGTGTATGAGTATGTGAGTGTATGTGAACACAAGACCCACCACTAATTATTTTCTAACCACACCATGAGTGTATGTCTGTGAATGAGGGTCTCCTAATCTCACACCCAGACTCAAAAACGCTTTTTTCCCTTTTCCTGGTCTCTCCATCTCTTTGTGTGTGTGTGATTCTTTTGCGATATACAGTACTCGTACAGTATGATGCATTAACTGTCCTCCTCTGCCATGATGACTGGAAACTCGTGTTTGCCCTTTGCAACAGTAGGCCACGCTTTACTGCACCTGACTGAGTGTTTCCAGGCTTCCCAGCTCTACATTTGTGTGTGTGTTTGTGAGTGAAAGAGAGAGTGGAGACTTACAGATAGTGTGACAAATCATGTTGTAGTGTGTACAGAGCCCTATGACGTTTTGGCATAAACCACAATGTGTTTTCTTCTCTTTTGCATGTTTCAGCTTATTAACAACCATTTGGAAACGCTTTGTACCCTTTTAAACATCCTAAGACTTACTTTACCATCTGGCTTTTGCTTAAACGATCAATAGCCTTTCTTAAATATTGAACATAAATCTTGTGTTGGGGTGCGTTTTGTACTAGGAATCAGTCATTCCATTTCTAGGCTAATGACTGTTTAGAGTGACAGCTGCCTACATCCATGATGATAACCTCTACACTGATATATATACACAGAGATCCCAGGTCCTTATACTCATTCCCAAATTCTTAAATGCCTCTCTTCTGCTCCTCTACAGTGCACACTATTAGCTGCTTTTAGCTTAGAAATGGTGACAGCCAACATCAACAAACGACAGCAATCCAGTACAACTCAGATACTGTGTTTTAAAACGAGAACTTCCATTAGTACATTTACATGCAGTACACTGTACATATAGTGTACTTACTTACACAGTGGCAAATTAGTGTTGTCCCAAATCAAGGCGACAGTTATCACACTGACCAGAACTGGAAACGACGATGCAACAATGTTATAATAATAATAAGACGTCATACTTATATGGCACTTTCTTGGACACTCAAAGACGCTTATTTACTGCTTTTTTGTATTAACATGTTTTTGATGACCATGATTTTAAATATCGTGTTTGCTGGCAACACCCCAGTCCCATCTTCCTCATCCATTATTTTTAGTCCCTTCTCTTCCACTAAATGGCCAAGATCATTGAGTGTCAGAAATGTCCAGGATTACACGCTCAACTTTTTGACAGTTTTGTGCGTACTTTCAGGTACTTCAGGTACAACACAGTACAAATGTAAGTGTAAGACATGTAAAGACTCCAATCCAAACTCTAAATAAACGCACAAGTATGTCCAAATCTAACATAATGAACCTTTAATTTATTTTTAAATGGCTGTATCCATAATTTGCATTTCTTTTATCCCATATTATACTGTGATTTTAGGCTGTTTTGCCATTTTACTCATTGAATGTGATGATATATTTGACTGCTCTCCTGCCTTCTTTTATTTGTTGTTTGTGAAACTCTTATAGACTATGTGACGCTATATAAATATAGTTATTATTATTATTATTATTATGTTTTTCTGTGTGTTCTGAGTGTGAAGATCTTTGTGCATGTTTTGCGTGTGTCCACACTGTTGACCCGGACAGCCTCCCCCGCCAACACACACACACCTTCAGACTCCCCCAGCGTGTGTCTGCGTTAATGTCCTGTGGTGTATATATGTATGTGTGTGTCCGCTCACTGTTTCTATGCAACACTTTCAGAGGCCCCTTCTGGTCTGGACAACACCTCTCTCCTGCTCCTATCCGTCTCTCACTCCTCACTCTTTCCTTCACCCTGGAGAGGGAGAGAAGGAGCGAAAAAAAAAAAAAAAGAGAGAGAAGGAGGTGGGTGGGGGGGCAGTGGAAATAACAGGCTGCTGTCTCAGGAGGGGCTCTGAAAAAAAGAGCAAGGGGTGAGAAAAGGAGGGAGGAAAATAAGGGAGAGAAAGGTGTTTGCAGTTCGTATTAGATATAATACAGGGAATGTACCATGTGTAGCTGAAATGTGCCCTGCCATAAATTCAGAAACACATTAGTGACATTTTACCTCTGAATACAGCCCATAACATGAGTAAACACAAGAGAGAGAGAAAAAAAGAGAGGACAGGTAAACCCACAGTGTACAGGCTCTAAAAAGATACAAGGTTACAGGAGATATGCTGATACACATTAAACAATGGGCTTTTTAAAACGTCTGTAGTGATAGAGGGAGACAGAGAGAGAGACAGAGAGAGAGAGAGAGACAGAGAGAGGGGAAGAGATTTGGAGATGGAAAGATACAAAGAGGTAGATGGGACTGATTGGTGCAGGTAGCGGGATGCGACGGAGGAAGTGCTGGAGATAGGAACAGGACAGGACGGGAGAAAGTGATAGAGGAAAGAAAAAAGAAAAAAAAACAACGGAACATTTTTTTTAAGGTTTCGCAAAGGGAGACAGGGCAGCAGGGAGGGGAGAAGGAAAGAGAGAGAGAGAGAGAGAGAGAGGGAGGGAGGGAGAGAGAGAGAGAGAGAGAGGGAGGGAGAGAGAGAGAGAGAGCGTGTGTCTGTGTGTGTGTGTTTTTATGAATGAAGTGAGTCACTGCCGATGTGTCATAGGCCCGACGTCTTTATAAAGGAAGTTTTAAACAAGCCTAAACACTTCACTGCGCGCAAAAATTGGACTTACCACACTCGCATCCCTCTCTCTGCATTTCTGTTGCCTCTCTCCAATCTAAGTGTCTCTACTTTCAGTCCTCCATACAGACTACAGGGACTCATCTCAAACTTTACTTCCAACAGCAAAGTTTGACGATATTGATTTTTCTCCTCTGCTCTCCTTTCCTTTCCTCTCTTCTCCTTTCCTCTCCTCACTGAGTGCTTCAGTCATCACTCTGCTCTCTCTCATTCATTCTCCCTCGTCCTGACAACTTTCCTCCTCACTCTGACTGAACAGCGCGAAGAAGAAACCGGAGCACGTGACAATTTCCGGAGTTCAATTTATTTATTAATTTATTTATTTATCTACGTTTGTTTGCTGTTTTTTTGTTTTTTTTTTTACCTATCTCTCGGATCCGAGTCATTATGAAATGTAAGTGATTCTATGAGTGTCTTACTTAAGTTGTTCATCATCGTTTCTTTTCCAGCTTATCTTATTTTATTTCTTATATATATATATATATATATATATATATATATTAGATTTTTAACATTTCAGTGATATAATACGTACCGGTTACGGATCTTTTTTTTTTTTTTTAAGTTATACTTATTTACATATATGCAGGTTAACCGATTTAGGCTGATTAAAACACAAGATGAATAACTTTATTTCAAATGATGAGAAGTGAACTGTTAAAAGTTAGACAGGGACAGGGAGCTCAGATGCTTCTGCAGTGTTATTTTGGCTGTGATTCTTGTGGTTCACCTGTAATTATCAAGCATTCATCATTTCAACACCACTGTGGTTCCCTTTTAATACTTAGTCTACCTTGTATTTGAACTTGAAAGGAAAAGAATGAATAAGCTTACTGTTCGAGAGTTGACTTGGCTTGGTCTATATAATTTATACCACCAGCTCACGTACCTATCCAGTTGCAGGTGTGACAATCAGCGGCATTCATTGCGTTGCTTATGGTAAAGGAATGATGGTGATATTCAGTGTCAAAGCCGGGCATTTAATGATTTAATGATTTGCATTCAGCTTGTGAAAACATGACTCTGACACTGAAGCTCCTCAGGACTCCTCTGCCAAGTCTGGAACTATTGTTTATATTATGGTGCAATATCTTCCCCTAGAGCTGACAGCCATGGCCTGAGGTCATTATCATTATGGCGAGATGACAGCGCCTCTCCACTAATTGCTTCCGTTTTGTTTTACCCCTACAGTGCTTCTGGACTCCTCCTCATCACTCCTGTTCTCGCTGCTATTGGCTCAGCTGCCTGTTTTCACGTCTGCCTCTCCAGTACCTCATCGGAGGCCCAGTGACATGGACAGACTGTCCAATCAGACCAAAAATCTAATGAAGCTCACCCAAGAACTGCTGGTAAGCAAACATGCCGTCATGTCCATTAGCAGTCTCACATATTGATTGGGAAGGAGGCTAATGAGTAAATCACCCCATGTGTTATGATGAAAGATATAGGAGTGTGCGGGTAGAAGAAGATGCAGGTCATTGCACCAGAGGCTGTTGTAATTGCTCTTACACTAATTGCGTTGGAATGTTACCTCTCAGTTCAGGTGACTTCATACTACAACCAACACGAACTTTGCGTCACGCACTGTTTGAGGAAACATTGTTGAGCAGGACTGCATTTGTTTGCTCAGAACTGCAGACTGCCTTAAGCTG
Source organism: Ostorhinchus cyanosoma (assembly GCA_029814465.1). NCBI lineage: Eukaryota > Metazoa > Chordata > Actinopteri > Kurtiformes > Apogonidae > Ostorhinchus > Ostorhinchus cyanosoma. The sequence continues at coordinate 7,082 of JAPTYQ010091861.1, forward strand.
CTTTCATTGATGACTGACTGGCCGAAGTCCACAGAGATCAGCCTTAGGGGAGATTTGACTGAGTGATCTCACTTTTAATCCACATTGGATTCATGAGGGGGAGTCTGACTCAGCAGCCTCCTGGTCTGTCTGGTCACCTGACTGGGGGTGATACCAGCAAGATCGAGTGAGTGAAGAGAGGAATGAAAAATTATATTCTTACAGAGTTCAGAAGGCTGCTCTCACAACAAAAAAAACACTTGTAATGTGAGGGTTTTAATGAGAGACAGGGGATTGTTTGATATTTCTAGACAAGATTATTATAGAGAAACACATCAGTGCATCCAAGACTGAGGTGTCAGACACATACTACCAGCTGTGAAATGACAGCTAAGTATATCATGTGCTTGTTTACATAGAAACATGTTTATGTTCTGCGGCTAGTCTGTAGGAAAATGGATTGAATTGGAGTTTTTTTTTCTTCTCTTAAGAAATGTGAATGTTTTGCATGTTGTACCTACTATTCTGAACAGACATCCTATTCTGCTGACTGTCAAGTGTGTAGGAAAATCAGATTTGAGAACTTTGCCAAGCTGGTGATTGTGTATCAGTGTAACAGTGTAACAAAGTGTTTTAACAGGTGAAAAGAAAGCAGGATAGTATCTCTAAATCTTTGGTTACACATGACTGATGTAGATTCTATTTTTGCATTATGCAAATCTTAAAAGTCTTTTGTTCAGGGGATACAATCTAAAATAACCACATACTCTCTCTAGTTTTGGCCAGTAGATAGTGTTCTCAAAGGGAGTGTGTGTTCTGTGTGTTGACTGCTTTAATATAACTTTGCAGGTTTTCACAGTAGCAGTAGTCTAACCTGGGTTCCAGATGTGAAAAACTTGTATTATCAAGGGGTGTTGGGGACAGTATTAAACAGTGTTCAGTAACATGGAAGATTTATTTTATTTTATTTTTTTCCTTATTATGTGGAATTCCACCAAAGAGAGGACAGAGTTAGGAAAGATAAATAGAATGGGAATCCATGGAAAGTCCCTGCAAAAAGCAATGAAACTGAAGCTTTAAAAGGACAGAAATGTGTGTATATAAACACACAGGTCTATATAAGTTTTCCGATGTGTATGTGTGTGACTGTGATTGTGCATGTGTGTGTTTGTATGCATACTGTATGGGTAGAAATATATGTGTGCATGCATTTGTGTGCATGCATTTTTGTGGCCGTGTGTGCATTGAGGGTTCTGTAAATAGTCATGGTTGTGTAGGTGCGGTGTTTAGTGTTTTGCTTTTGGTCGCCACAGCAAAGTGACTTGATAAAAATCAAAAAGATTTATCACATTCCAGTATTTGCATTCAGGAAGAAAAAATGCTTGATGCTAAGTTGTGTCGGGTGAGGTCATGATCTACGATGGAGAGAGCAAGAAAAGGAGGATAAGAGGGAGAATTAAAGGCTGAGAAAAATGGAGGAAAAACCACAAGAGATGAAGAGATCAGAGAGCCAAATAGATGACAAGCCGGTAGTGTATGTGAGTGCATGCATGCACATGTGCACGTTATACTGCATGTGCTTGTGCACCTGGTACGAGAGAGAGAGAGGGAGAGAGAGAGGGGGGGGAGGAAATGGATGAGAGAAGACAAAAGCAAAAGAGACAAAACATTGGACCACAAACATAAGTGAGTTCTTACGAATGGCTGATGGAGAGACATAACACACAATACAGCACATTCATCACTCAAAACATAAACACAAACAACTGGAAGCATAACAGTACCACAAGAAAAACAGAATAACAGTTTAAGGAAGCATTAGGCATATAGAGCCTGTTTATATAAAACATTTCTCAGCACTATTCATCATGATGTTGTTATGTTCCTGTACTGATTGGAAATGACGCATGCCACATCAGTCATCTCCATTTATCCTCATTCATTACTGAATCAGGCCTACATCTGTAACACTAAAGTAAAGTACTGATGAGCACAGATGCCTTTGTTAAGTAGAATTCCATAAAGCTTCCCTCAGGTTGTTTATCCCCCTCTGCTGGTCACAATGAGCACTACAGCTGCTTTTTGGACAAAGTTTACAACACAACTCTAGCTGGGCAGCAGCACTGCGTCATTCCATCTTTTTATAGCTGTGACCCTGGAGTTTCCCTACAGCCCTGTGTTGTCTGTCCCACTTGGAGCTTTCTTAGTCACTGCTTATGTTGTTATCCTCTCTCCCTGTAGAAAACATCCTGTGGGTTCAGGTCATTTGCTCTTATTGTTGACATTTGGGGAGGCTGAATGTGGGTGAACTCACACTGACCCAATCGACCACACTCCCCTCAGTGAGAGCTACTGTCTCTAAGCACAGCAAACAGTCATCCAATCGAAGTGCTAGACTAATACTTTCCTCATGTTGCCGTGACTTGTCTCAGGATGAGTACAATTGCGCTGATGCAAATTACTAATGGGCTGCTCTGTGTCTTGTTTTCTCTTTCAGAGGGAGCATGCGTTTGACTCAGACGTGGAGCCCCACAGGTTCAGCTCTTTGCCAGAAATGAGCAACAGATCAGCCAATGACCTCAACAATCTTGAGGTAATGCTCTGATAGTGTATCTGTGTGTACGTGCGTGCATGCTTGTTGTTGGAGAGGGGCTGGTTTGTTTCTATCCGCAGTTACATCTTGCCACACCCGTGCTAAGTCTCTAAAGTCTGTCTGTTTTGTTTCCAGCTGAAGCCCACACTCTCTCAACTGCATGCTGACCTGAAGCTGTACGAGCACCACTTTGAGTGGCTGAATAAGGTCTCAAAGAAGCACCACCACCCTGCACTGCCCAAGCTGGTGGAGATGATCAGAGAAATGAAATCTCTCATTAATCTACTGCACCGTCAGGTAACAAGCAGATTTGACTTTAAGAAATTTAGTCACTTCCTTGGAAGTTTCCCATCACATTTCAATACCTCCTATAATTTAAGAGTTGACTAATCTGTTTGTCTTTCTTAATTTAACAGATGTTGAGAGTTGAAGCACCAAGGTTGACTCCAGCGACCCCGTCCCTCCCTCCTCACCTCCCCTATCAGTTTGATGTTCTTCAGTCTACTCATGAGCTTCTCCAACACTTCAAGCTCTTCTGTGATTGGGCATACAGAGCGTTCATCAGCCTCAAGCCCAAAATTACTGTAGTACAATCATGATTCAGAAACTGTATGGCTGCACAGAAAGTGAGAAGGCATGATGTGCCGCTCAGCCAAAGGGCAGTCAGAACCACGTTAGTGTGAACTGAGACAGGAGCATCCCAAAAAGAGGCCAAAATGTCAACCAGTGACATGTGTGTTGAAGAATGTGTCTTTCCACCAAAGCCAATGGGGATGCGCTACACTGCAGCCAGTTTCAACCAAGAGTTAACCTTCACATCCACAAAAACTGCCAGTTTAATTACAATGAACATGTCATGATTTCCTAAACTCGTTCCTGAGGGCCTTGTTCACGGCCATGTTATTTATGTATTTATTTATTTATTGACTGTTTTTATCTAATTTATTTAATTCTATTTATTTGATGTTGTAATGTGTCACTCTCTTCTTTATTTCTGTATTAACGTGAATTTAGTTGCCCATATCGTTGTTATCCTCCTTTTTGACTTGTGTCTCACTGATCTTCAAGAAAAACACAGTAGCACTTCTTAAACCAATAGCTCTGATAAGGTTTTTTAGACTTAATCTTCTTTTTGTATTTCTTCAGTCAATAATTCTTCCAGTAGATGTAGCATATGTAAAACAGCCAATGTTTTCACTATCTTTTACTGACAGTGCCCTTAAACATTTTAGAGGATTATAGTAAAATCTTCTAAAAATGTTAATGTTAAATGTGCCACATATTTAAAAAAAATAATTTTGATGGCCTATATATAAATTGTATTTTTCTGTAAACATCTGAATGGTATCTGGAGAGAAGTGAATACTTTCTTTTGTATCACAGACAGATTTTCTATTTTTGAAGCCTGTTTCTCACATTGTGCATGAAGAGGCATATTAAGACATTGTGGTAAAGTTGTATGAATGTGCCCTGTTGTTGAGCACTGATGGACCTGATTAGATTCTTTGCACAAATCTGTTAGGATTAGCCTCTTGGATAAGTGAGATGGCTGATTTTCCACCTGTGCTTTGGGATAGAAAACGTTTAGGTTTTTTTTTTTTATTATTATTATTATTTAGATAAACACCCAAAGCCTTAAAATACTATGTATTGTGACACTATGTTCTGTACAGGTGTACATAAATGGAATGTAAATTGTTGTAAATTGTATACAGTGCTTTTGTGTATTATGTTGTTTTCTACAGTATATTGTAGAATACTTTGCTAATTTTATCACTATAATTGTCCATTCCTATCCTAGTATTTGTTACAGTATTGACTATTTATTTAAGTACTTTGGTGGAACTATTTATTTTGTGCTGCAGCGGAGCGAGTCTCCTATCTTTTTGTACTTTTATACAGTTTTTATTCTTATTTACTATAATTATACCATCATGTTTAAATTATTGTTGTAACATCAAGATGCCTCTTCCACACACTGATTGGCCTCAATGTGAAATATGTGCCTTGTTGAAATAAATGAATGTGCACAATAGATTTGAGGAGCTTATGTGTTAGTTCCAGACACTACGTTACCCACAAGCCAGTGCGGCACAGTTAAATAAAACAACTCTTAAAATAAAGATAGCTTTACGACATATTAATATTTTTAGGGTGCAATAATCAGGATCACGTACAATCTATCGTATGTTGGGTTTTAAAATATTTTTATGTAAGGGTTTAAAAACGTCAATCTTTCTGCTTGGCTTTCTGTCCAATCGCAGTCGTTCATGAACTGTAGCAAACAGCCAATCAGCATCGCTGTTCTTAGAAGGCGGCATCGGGTGGAGAACTGCTGTTAGTTTGCGCTGTGTTTATTGTTAAGGTTGTGTGGATTAGCACTGCGGTACCCAGGTCCCTTTCTTCATATTGGGCACAATATTGCTTTAAAATGAGTTAAAGATGCGCGGTGAGTACTGCTTTTATTAGTATTCTCACACATCCATGTCGAACGATTTAACAAACCTTTTCTGCATTGATGGGGACGAGATTAGCTGTAAATGTAGGCCAGCAACTGTTTTGTTTTGACTGTAAAACTGGTAATAGCTGTGTATGCTGCCCGTCTGTTCGTACAGCTACTGCTTAACTTAGGGTGCACTTATGAAAGGGCCTAATGTGTAACTTATATGTAGTCTCAGTGTGTGCATTGCTATTAAACCGCACTGCGGGGACGGCAGAAAACGGAATGACAGCCAGGGGAAAGACAGCAGTGTGGGGGGACGAGCTGAGTAGACAGGAAGGAGGGAGGAATTTAAAGGGGCATTCTTGGCAGGAGTAACAAAGTTATAATGCTGTATTTATGTCAATCTCATGTCAGATGTTTCCTGAGGCGCCTACAGATGATGTGACTGACAGAATTTAATTTATCAAAGAAGAGGAAGGAACGATGAAGGAAAGGTGAAAGAAAACCATGATAAGGCACCAAATCTGATCCACACCTGCTTCCAAGGAATACCCTCATCTACTCCCAGTTTCCTCAGCTCATGGCTAACTCAGTGGCCTTGGTGGTCCAAGCAGAACTCTTACCATCTCAATCCACCGCCTCCCTGTCTCCTTTTCCATCCCTTCTGGGCTCAGGGGAGGATGGTGACGATGACAGAGACAGAGGGGAGCTGGTGGAAGGGGACAAGGGAGTCGTGGAGAGTGGAGAGGAGGTGGTTCTGGACATGGTGACGTCCTCCGTGTCAGACCCAGCCCAGCAACAACCTGAGCAGTCAGACCACCCGTTCCAGTGTATGGACTGCGGCAAGAGCTTCAGGTGGTCGTCCAGGCTGACACATCACCAGCGAAGCCACAACAATGAGAGACCCTATCGCTGCAACCTCTGCCCGAAGGCCTTTAAGGGGTCTTCTGCTCTGCTCTACCACCAACGGTATACATAGGAAAAATGTGAACTCTTGTTTGAGCAGTATAATAGCTCTTTATCACTGCTATAAGATTACTCTGTTACAACAGTGTCCTGTATATGTTCATGACGGAGCAGTGTCCATAGAACAGAAGAAAGTATTTTAACACAGAACCATGAAGAACATAGTAAGCATCACTACTGAAACAGACATCAATAAGTTTAAGGCATAACACAAGACAATATTACTGCAATATGCAATATTAAACTTTTATTGCATTCAGTGTTTCCACAGGTCCAGATCCAATTATCTTATTTTAGGCCTTAAAGTCTTGACAGCTCTTAAAAATACATTAGATAAGAAAATTAACATTACTCTCTAAACTTATGTAAGTTTCAAATTTGCTCTGATTACAATGTTTATTATGTTGTAATAATTGAAAAAATTAAATCAATATAGAATGAATAACTAACAATGAAAACTATTGTTAAAATAGTTTACTTCAACAAGTTAAAAAGGTGGGGTTAAAAATAACACATTTACTGCTTAAATTGCAGCCTGTTGAAAAAAAATGAACATAAAGTTTTCTGCATGTTTGTGCAAAAAAATGTTCTGAAAACTTTGTAATTTCATAACCTTCATGCTTTTTTGCCAATATGTACATAAATAGGTCTCAAATTTCATTTAACTGTCTTAAAGTAATATTGGTTACTGTGTATATGTCACATAAACAAATTTTCTAAATGGTTTCTTTTGTGTTGAAGGTCTCACTCAGGGGAGAAGCCATATAAGTGTCAGGACTGTGGCAAAGCTTTTAAACGCTCCTCTCTTCTTCAGGTGAGATGCCAGACAAAATCATCATAAACAAGACATTTCTTAGTTGAAGGGAATGCTTGTTAACAGACAGTATTTACTTCTCTGTCTCTCTTTACCTCAGGTCCATCAGAGTGTCCATACTGGAGTGCGTACATTCTTGTGCCCCTATTGCCCCTTAACCTTTAAATGGAGTTCTCATTACCAGTATCACCTGCGCCAGCACACAGGAGAGTGTCCTTACCCCTGTGATACTTGCCCTAAGGCTTTTAAGAACTCTAGCAGTCTGCGGCGGCATAAGAATGTCCATCTTGGTCTCAAGCCTTACACATGCTCAGTGTGTAACAAATCCTTTACTCAGTCCACCAACCTGAGGCAGCACATGAGGATACACACAGGTGAGAGGCCCTACGTCTGCACCGAGTGTGGACGCAGTTTTACACATTCATCAAACCTGGCCCTGCATAGAAACTCTCATTCTACTCTCAATGCAGCAGGGAAAGAGGCCAAAAGGGTTGAGGATGGAAGGGAAAGTAATGAGATAGTGGAGGTGGTTGTTGGCACAGAGGAAGTGACGTCGTCCATGTTAACAGACATGGTGGGATTTGTGAGCCAGGAAGGGACCGACGGCGTGGGGGTGGGGATGGAGGAGGTGTTCTTGTCGACCACCTCAACCAACCAGAATCCAAACCTTCTCCCCCAGCTCACCCTCACGCCCTCTGGGGAGGATGTTTGTGCATCCAGGGCCATCGGGACAGAAGTTCATCTGAGCACAGACACTGGGGCCAGCGTGCTCCTCTACAGCTGTGGCAGCTGCAGCCACACGTTTGGCACACGAACTGATTTAGAGGAGCACCAGTCCATCCATATGGCCCCAGGGGAACACGGGGCCAGTGTGGAAGCTGCACCAGGAGCAGGAATGGAGGTTGGCGACGGGTTGGTTGGAGCTGGTCACCTGCTTGCTGATTTTGAGGAGGTTGTGGAAACGACCACTGTGCCTGAAAATGGGAACACAGCAGAGGTGCTCCTTGGGCTGACAGAAGGGGCAGACGGCAGCAGCACAGTAAGTTTCAGCAAAGATTCCCAAACTGGGGAACTTAGGTGACTTCCTGCAGAGAACTAATACAGCAGATTAGGCAGTCCTCTGAGGTTACATCACATGATTAAGATTCAACTGTCAACAACTGGCATTGCATTTCTATGTATCACATTCTCAGTTTTTTATAATACTGTACAAGAACAGATCAAACTGAAACAGTCTATAATATAAACAGCAGCTTTCTATCAATACCAGTATCTGTGTGACCCACATCAATATCTAAACATAAATCCTTCTGCAACACATTATAAATACAGGTATGAACACTTGACTTGCAGAAAAAACAACCAAACCTAATCATGAAATAATCGAATGCTGAGCTTTAGTAAATGTAAAACAGGAAGTTGATATTAAACACCACATGTTACGACTCAGAGTATATAAAAATAAGTTTTTTAAAAAGCGGAGAAGTTGAAGTTTATCTGCATATTTTGTATAACATTCTCATATAGTAAGCAACAAGTAAATGATAAAAAGTTTAAGTTAACATAAATAAAATAGTTAAATATATAAATAAGTGGCTCAGTTATGAGGTTAATAATTTATATAAAAAATATAATCTGAGCAGAATTTTGAGAATCAGTACAGGGGTATTTGTTTGCATCAGACAAAAAAAAGTTGGAATTACTAACTTTTAGGATCAACATGACATACAGGATGAAAAGACACAAATATTCAGTATATAGTATTTAGATGGTATTATTCTGGTCAATGGCAATATTTTGTGTTTAGCTACTATTTTGATGGTGATGGGCTTTTGCTGTGAAGCTGGCCCATGCAGAGTATCTGTACATTTTCAATTACAAATTTAATTGCTTTTAGGACCTTGGTACCTTTAGGTGGAAATAATGCACCAACAAACTAGACAAGCCATCATCTGCTTGTATTTCTGCAGGAAATACATCTCAAGATATGTTTTTGATATGTATTCTTCCTTTTGGTTTGTTTGCAAGAATGTGGGCACCACCCAGGCCCAGTTTGACCTTCTGCAGAGCTTCACCGACGTGACTCAGAGCTCTGAGACTGTTCAGCCAGAGGCCAGAACCACATGGGCAGGGCTGTCATGTGGCTACTGCAATAAGAGCTTCAAGACCAGTGGAGGCCTCAATAGACATGTGTCACTAGTAAGAATTTGACAAATTTGTTAAGCAGCTGGGCACATTGCCCTTTGAAAATAACATGAGATTGACCAAGTAATCGTTATTGTCTGTGTTTTCTAGATGCACTCACTCTCATCGCAGTCTCGTTCCCAGTTCAGTTGCTCTGCCTGCGACCGTTCCTTCCCCCTTCTCTCCTCGCTGCTCACCCACCAGCACTCCCACACCCCTGAGCAACGCCTCCTGGCTGAGGCAGAGGCTGAGATAGTGTGCCCTCCGTCCCTTTCCCTGTCTCTCCCCTTACCCTCTTCTCCCAGCCAGGCTGACAAGCAGCAGGAAGGCCAAAGAGAGATCCATGTTGACATCATTGCAGTGAGTGAGGAGCATGAAGAACAGCCAGCCAAACCAACCAAACTCCCCAAAAAAACAGGCGCCAGCAAGAGCGCACATGGTGGAGGTAAAGACATCTCCAAATCAGGAATGCTGCAAAACAGTATTTCCCCATTTCTATTTTTACAATTTTAAAACTATATTGTTTTTACAAATGTTGCCCTCTACACTAATACAGAGAGGCCATACCGCTGTTCAGAATGTGGAAAGGCCTTCAAAGGTTCATCAGGGCTGAAGTACCACATGAGAGATCACACTGGGGAAAGGCCCTACCGCTGCACTGAGTGTGGAAAGAGTTTCAAGAGGTCCTCTCTGCTTTCTATCCACCAGAGGGTAAGGCCCTCTCTTCTTTTACAAGAAATTACACAAGTTTAGTTCCCAAATGAGAGGTCTACCATGTGGGTGCTGAATTTTATGATTTATGACTAACTAACTAAACACTCCTTGCAGGGAGCCAGGCTCTTCACATTTCCCATAAGACATGTACAAAACAATACAAGTAAATGTAAAATGCAATTAAGTGCACTGAGAAGGCAAAATATATATTCTATATATCATGGGCTTCCAGTAACTTTGTAATTCAGACATTTTAATGCTTTTGACACTTAAGTGCTTTATACAAGTACTTGTAATCATGTAAATACTCGGGGCATAGTGTTAAAGCCAAAAATGTCTGCACAAAATGAACAGAGTTTGATGCTCTGACTTTGAGGCATCATTCATATTTCGGAGCCAGCTGAGCTCTATTATGCACCTAAGCTGTCATGACAACTAAACTGAAAACTGCACTTCAGTTAAAATTTCGAAATAAATGTGAATGTGTCTTGAAGAGGTCATTGAATTTCTTAATGAAAACAGGGGATGACACACATATCCAGTCACTAAAAGGTGTGCAGGATCCCGAAGAAACACTCGATGAAAGAATCAGATAAGGTCCACACAACCTGTGAGCTCCTCAACCAACGTTTTATTCACCACAAGTAGGGACGTGCCTGATGAAGCGCTGTGGCCTGAAACGTCACTACTTGTGGTAATTAAAACTTCTGTTGAGAAGCTCACAGGTTGTGGAGACCTTATCTGACTCCTTTATCCATTGAACTTCTTTATATCACAAATCACACTGGAGTAAAATTATTATTCAATATGGAGTTATTTTTCAGGTGTCTTGCAGTTTGACAATAGGTGAACTTGGATAAAATATTCCACTTGCACATTACAGGTACATACAGGAGTGCGGGCATTCCAGTGCCCTCATTGTCCTCTCACTTTCAAATGGAGTTCACACTACCAGTATCACTTGCGGCAGCACACAGGTGAGAGGCCATATGTGTGTAAGGAGTGTGGGAAGTCCTTCAAGAACACCAGCTGCCTGCGGAGACACAGTCAGATGCACTCTGGTCTGCGGCCTCACACTTGCTCCATCTGCTCTAAGTCATTCTCCCAAACTTCAAACCTCAAGCAGGTTAGTGCTGCATGTACAGATATCACATACTAATTCATTTAAGAATGTTTTGTTTAAGAGGCCTGTTTGACTTAACTGTTTTCTCTGCATTTCTCTCTCCTTCCATATATCACTTGTCATTTCTTTATGAGCAGCATGAACGCACTCATTCTGGTGAGAGACCCTTTCAGTGCACACACTGCAATAAAAGCTTTACACACTCCTCAAATCTCCAGCTCCACCTCCGCACACACTCCTCCCGTAAGGACTTCAAATGTCCATACTGCTCGAAGGAGTTTGTCATGCACTCCTACTTACAGAGACACATCCGAACCCATGGTAACAGTGTTCCTCTCCCATGCCCTGGTGGTGGAAGCAAGGAAGGAATTGCGGTGAAAGCAAGTGTTGGGGGAGTAACGACTACCACAACCCTGCTCAACCCCATCACCCTGGAAGCCTCAGGAAACAGTGGCAGCCTGATTGTGTCCCAGCCAGCCCTTAATATACCCCCCAACACCTCACAGAACTACTTTATGATTCAGACAGCCAGCGGCCTGCAGCTCATTCCTCTGTCATCCCCAACGCCCACCCCTCCACCTCCTCCACCACCACCACCTCCGTCCCAGCCTCAAAACTTCCTCCTTCTTCAGTGCCCGTCCAACAACGGCAGCCAATCAAACTTGATCCTCGTCCCAACAGCAAACAACCCTCCACTGGCCACAGAGCCCCAAGCCCTTCCAGTCCTTCAGACTATCCAGGCACTCCAGCCTGTTCTAAACCAAACACAGACTCAAATACCACAGTTTCAGGCTGTGTCACAGCAACAACAACAGCAACACACGAGGATCATAGTCACCAACAACCATACCAATGCAAAAACACCTGTTGTTACCCCACCACAGACACTCCCAGCCAACTCCCTACTGACCAAGCCCATATTAGGGAAAAGCACACGGACAGCACGTGGCAGACGAGGACGCAAACCCAAAGCTGCTGTGCAGAAATCTGAAACAGCTCAAACTGTCAGTCAAACTGCAGGTGGAGCTGTGTCTGTGACCAACTGTAATTTAACCAGTGTCACACCGACTATTACTGCTGCTAACACAACCACAGAGCCATCACTGTCATCTGTATCCACTGTATCTTATAGTCCTCTCTCCACCTCTTGCACTTCTCTGTCCACTCCTTCATCTTCTACCACAGTGGTTACCTCAGGACCACCATCAGCTGTTACCATGGTTTCACCAGCCACCACAGAGGCCACAGTATCGGTTTCTACTCCTATCTCGGCCGCCCTTGAAGTGAAGGCTCATGCCAATGTAGGGGAAATGAGGACACAGAAAACTGTTACGGGAAAGCAGTTTGTGTTATGCTTCGATAATGAAGGACCAGCCAAGGAGGGGGTGAACATCGGGGAGGGTGGGGAGTCATATGTGTTACAGTTTGAAGGGGATGCATCAGGTGAAGCTGTAGATGGAGGCGTGGGAGGGGAGGGGAAGTCACTTGTGCTGCAGTTTAAAACAGATGGGCAGGGTGAAGGTGAAAAGGGGGGGGATAAGGGCAGGATGATGTCACTTCTGCACAACTGGGGTGCAGAGAAGCAGGGTGAGCAGCAGACAGGCGAGGACAGCAGTGAGAGGGAGTCATATGTGCTTCATTTCCACACTGAGGCACAGGACACCACTTCTTCTAATGCTCCTTTCAACCAAGGGCAAGACAACAGTCTGCAGCTTTCATGTACATCAGCCCCTGGTTTAATACCTCTCAATAGACAGGAGGTAGTATTTGAACTAGGGGGTGAAACCAAGATAGAACATGAAGCCGAAGAGGGTATGCAGATGATAGCCCTGATTGAAGGTGAGGGTGAAATGATGGGGGAAGAAGGGGAAGGTTGCAATGCTGCAACTGGTAGAGTTACTGAGCGTGGAGGAGCCATGGAAGGTATCTTTCGACTTGAAGGAGGGGAGGAAATTGTCATAATTGAGGTCAGCACCAGTAGCTTAAGAGAAGGAAGAATAGAGAGAGGAGAGGATGGAGAAATCTCACACGGTAGCGATGTCCATTGTGAAAATGGAGAGATAAAGGAAAAGACTGTAAAGGAACACCACTCTGCAGCCACTACAGAAATCCAAACAACTGAAGACACATTGCAAAATGGACCAATACCTAACTCTCAGTAGGTACTGTGCCCAAAATAACTGAAATGTGTGTGCATGTTAATGAGAGAAGAAAAAGAAACTGTCACTGAATGCCTCACTATTTGTGTGCTCAACGTGTTAGCACTTTAGTCAGTTTGAGGTCTCTTGGAACTGAGAAAACATGCAGTTAGACAAGTACTGTGTTGTAATGCCATGGTGCCACATATAGAAATGTTATACATTTAATAACTAGGCTGTACATAGATGTTGGAATATTCCTTAATATATTAGTTTAAATTATACTGTCACTGGCAGTTTGTTTATTAAGTAAATAATTTTTTGTGAATAAATGTTGTACATGGACATTTTCTTCAAAATGTTGATAGAAAAAAATAGCTAATTATTAATAAATCTGATAATACAGCTTTGTGTTTCATGACTCTTTATTGTACCCATACACAATAGTAATATATCTACATTAATTTGCTTTCTAGGCATTAAATGTACATAGTGAAAATATTACAGTATGAATATGTGTACATTAGATTTGAAACCATTCAAACAATTTCATATATTGACATATACAGTAGTCTACCTCGCAAAAAATAATCCCCACCTGAATTTAACTAAGCAAATAAGCAAGAGCCTTACACTGGATGATTCATGTAGTGATTAGTAAATTACAACAGCAACAGCTTATTTGACCTCAGCTGATGCAGTGAGTCATGTCTCATTAATTACACAACTGTTAATTTGTTAGGGAGGATGAGATTGGACAATGTCAGGATTCAATAAGTTCATTCGCCTCTGAGAGTGATTCAGCGATTCAGAGACCTGATCCTCACACATGGGTTGGCCACCAGAGTCCTGACATGAAACGCATCATCTTGGTGGAAAATGAATGCAACTCTGAAGAGAAATTAATGTGACATTACATATGCACCACATAGCATCCGATTCAAATTTATTTATGAAGCACATTTAATAAGAAGAGTTAACCAAAGTGAAATTGTTTGGATTTATTATTGATTTTATTTTTATTAATTTTTTCCTCTTCTGCTCGAAACAAATAAATAAAATGATAAAAAAAAAAAATAAATGTACCAATAAAATATAGTCAAACTAAATAAAACAAATAAAGTACTACTACGGCAAATATTCCCTGTAACGAACCTTAAGGGGGATCCAGTTAAATAGTTTGTGGCCAGGCAGTGAATATGTCTGATAATTTAGTACTATTTAGGTAATGTGTATGGATGGGATGAAATGACGGAGGTTTTAGTATAGATTCATTATTCCATTCCATATATTTCTAAAGGATGCTGTTTGTGGAGCAGTGTTCCCATTCTCGTAGTTTTTACGATGCGTAAGTTTCGGCGTACGTAAACAGCGGAGCAGTACGCAGTGGTAACATGTAACGGCAGAAGAAAGTGACTACGTTCGTCTTCTGAATACATGCTTTCCGTAACAACCGACAGCTGTGGTCATTCAGTCAAACGTGGAAAACCTACACGGACTTTTCATCAAACATTGGCGCATAGTGCATGTATTCTTCAGTTTTCAGTATAATTTGAGCTGCGTGGAGGAGAAGGTAAGCAAACCGGGTTTTCCATGGAGCAGGGAGTGTGTCTGTTTGAGGACATACTGCAGCACCTCGAAATAACCATATAAGGGTTTAAACAAGGGCTCCACGGTTTTACGTTTGACTGTTACCGTTAGACGTGCAGATAAACGCTCGAAAAGTAAGCATAATGAAAGAGCTAAATAAGTGTAAGCCATGAATACATGAATTTTTCAAATCCTCCATAATCCCCATCTGTCTTTGTTTGGAAGCAGCGTGGGTGTAATGATAACCAAATGACTGCTGCTCCGCTGTACAAAATGTAGTGTTTTATTTACTGACTGTAAAAACATTATTTGCCATGTGTAGATAACGCACACACGCACCATATCGTTCATTACATCACACGTAAAAAATTGACAGTATTTTCTTTTGACCTGATTTTAAATGATACTCTTCTGTCCATGTTATATGTTTTTTTTTAATGTTTTTTATAGGCTGAAAACTGCCATTGCATGTTGCAGTTTATGTCAAACTGTGTGTAATAAGTGGAGGTGGAGCTGGTCCACTGTAAGAGCACAAACCCTCAACATGGTGAGGGTGGACCTGGATCAGGTGGTGATGAGGAGGATGAAGGAGGATGACATTGAAGTAGTCAAAGCCCTTATCAAGGTTTGTAGTCCTTAGTCAGATGACAGGTTGTCTTTATATCTCCAGTTTATGATAAACTTCATGTCACTGTCTTTCCAGGAGGGCTGCGAGGGCACAGAAAACCGTCTCATCCTCCACATCCTGACACGTCCACTCTGTCTTTTCATCCTGGCTGTTTTCTCCTCAATCTTGCGCTGCCTTGTCCACTCCTTTATCCTTGCTCTAGCTATTCCTGTCTTCCTGCTGATTATCTTCCTCAAGATTACCATGCCTCGGTCGACTGGGGTTCTGGGGAGCAGCCGCCCATCATGGGACTACGTGGGTAGCAGCTATAGGGGGACACAAAATGAAACAATGGAAAATCCCTATGGTAGAATCAGTGGTAAGACACCAGTGACAAAAAAGGTTAGTACAGTAAGTTTTCTGTTACTTTTTTAGGTTATAAAAGACAGTTCGAGTGGCTAAATCATATAGTCATGTAAACTCCTTCCTTCTCTCAGCCAAGACGCAAAGTAGGATCCAAAGACAAAGACAAGGACATCTTAACAGAGAAGATCACCACAGAGAGAGAGCAGGCGGCCGGGCAGGTCTGGGTGGCAGACATGGAGGGTGAGATCGTAGCCTGCATCTTCCGGGAGAGTGAGAAGCGTGCAGGTATCAGGAGGATCTGCAGGTTGGTGACGAGCTGCTGGTACCGCAGGGATGGCCTGGGTCGACTACTTGTCCAGAGTCTGGAACAGAGAGAGAGGGAGAATGGTGCATTCAGGGTCTATGCACACGTCCCTTACCCCTCCAAGGTGGGGGAAGCCTTCTTTAGAAAATTGGGCTATCAGCTACTGGGGGAAGAAACTGATGAAACAGAGGATCAAGAATGGAAGCTGGAGACTCCAGAGAGAGGCTTTCTGGGATATCCACTCACTAAAGTGTTTTACAGAGACCTTTGATGATGGACTCATGGAAGGAAAAAAATGGCACTGAATGCCGGAGTAGCTAAAGGTAATAAAGAAATAAACTTATGGTCGGTGTCATTGCTGCAATATGTAAGAATAATGTTACACTAATAATTTATGTTTTTTGTTATTTATTCAAGTATTTATTTATTCTGTGTTGATGTTCAGATTTTAGCTTAAGTGTATTTTTACCTTTGCGTCATGTCTCCATTTTCATAAAGACATTATTTATTCAGCATTTCAAGATTGGCTTCATGCCACAGGCATCTATCATTTATTATTTGTAAAGCTGTAAAATATTTCTGCAAAACATGAGTTTCTTAAATACTGTTTGTTTGCATGATTCTTTCCACAAAACTTTTAAAACAGCAGATGATGTGACTAAGTGAGTGTGACACATATTTGAAACCACAGGTATGTGGGAGGATGTACAGTTACTGTATAGGAAGTTTAAGTGGCTTACATGAATCTGCAGAATTGATCTGCTTTCATCGTTCTGCACTCCTTTTCAGCTACTATTCACCTTCATGTACAGTATGTGGCTCCATGAGTCTGCAAAAACGGCACTTTCTCATTTTTTTTCAGCTGCCTCTTTCTCTCAGTTGGGTTTCCTTTGATATATTGTTATGAGATTGCAGACACTATTACTATGACAAACCTAAATTGTACATGTAAAATGGTACTATAGTAAAATGTAAATGCTTTACAGTTGAAAACAATATCTCAGTCACTTTGAACATAGTAGACAAATGTGAATTTATCCTCATGAATACAGAGTTTACATTCATTAATTGTAAAATGAAGAATTATTTTGCCAGAAGTCAGTTAAAAAATTACCACTGGGTCACAGTGCTGCTAAAATTATTTAATTGACTTATTACATATATTGTTTTGATAATGAAACAGTTACAATTTATTCTTGGCATTGTAGAAATTTTTAGATCTTATGTGTTAGAGATTATAAGCACAGCATATTTAAAACATGCAGAGGTATGTAAAAGTATGTGTGGTTTGCAGGTGAATGGCAGTTTATGTGTAAGTGGGGATATGTATGCAGCCTCTGAGTCTGAGGCAAACCTTTATATGGTTAGCAGTCCTTGCACTCTCATTGCGCTCTCTCCCCTCCTTCTAACCTCAGACGATGTCAGTATAACATCAGTTTGCCACAGATAAACACCACAGGATGTTTGTACAACATTAACGTGTGTGGGAAGGACCCATATCTCACCTGATGTGAAAACAAAGAACCTTAGGCCTATATTTTACTCTAACTTATTCATCGTGCGAACTGTAGTGGAAAATCACTGTCCTTTAATTAGCTTTGATGAAAACCCAAGACACCCAGTATAACAGCAGTGCTCTTACATGCACGAGTAAGTGTGTGGTCAGGGCATTTCACCTTGTAAAAGTTGTATTTGTACTTGTGACACTGCTTGGTCACTGTCAGGTTCCTTCATGACTGTCAAAGTGCAGACACCTGTTAGCTGGGCCTCTACCCGCCCAATCTGTAGCTATTATTGTTGTCAGGAAACAGATGTGAGTTCACACACTGGAAAGAAAGTCTGTTTGTGACTGTGGTCATGTGTGTCTGCACGGTATGGCTATGTGAATGTGTGCGCGTGTGCAGGGTGTGGGCGGGTGGGTTTCGGAAAGTATGACTTGGCATTTCCTACACCCGGTTTCTGCCCCTGAGTACGGGTTAAATGTGCAGCCATGTCTGGCTGTACTGTAGTTCTCCGCCACACACACAGACAGTGCATGAGAAGGGGTGAGAGTGCACACGAGCGTTCATGTGTAACTGTGAGATGACCTTGGTCAACTGTGGTCAAACCCCAAGAGCTGGGTGGGAAGTGGTTACATATAGTTTGGCATATCATCAGCTGCTTGAAGTCGAAGAGACACATGCACATAAGATCAAATGTGCAGAGACATTAGGCTTAGTGCACTGTCAGAGTAATGCAATATGATGTGAGGTTGCTCAGAACATGCAGACACATATACACATGAATCAGTCTAAATGTTGGGGCACCACACAATCAAAGGATAAATTAGATAAATTAGTTCCAGATGATGTATAACCTATAGACTGTGTTAATGACATGCTCATACAGATGGCTAACACACATGTGCACATACACACACAGATGAGCTCCAAAAACAGCCACCCTGGGAAACGGTGAATTCCCCAAACCACAGAGTGCATGAGAGGGTGAGGGGAGTCATGGGAAAGCAGGATGCCTGCATGCAGTGCCACTGAGTGAGCAGGCTGCGCCAGAGCTAAAACAGACAGAGCAAAGAAAAGAAGACAGCAAAATAATACACATCCTGATTTGGCAGGGAATGATGACAGCATCAGATGGATCAAAGGCTTGTGAATGAGATTTATCCACACACTGTGGTCGGTCAGCTGGTCGGCCAGACTACCAGACACGCCGGGTGAGGAAGGTCGATTACAGTCCTGCACTTAGCTTGACACAGTTGGGAAAACCCAGATCAGAGGACGAAGTAGGTGTCAGGGCCTCAGAGGTTTGGGAACGCCTGTGACTCCACCAAATCTGGGGCCATGAGGAGGTAGGAGGCATGCTAGGTGGAAAGGCTGAGTAGCAGGAGGGGTCGATGGAGATCCCACCATGGATCAAGGTGTAAAGGTATCTGGTGGTTTGTACGTAATGATCTGGGAAAACCAAAGTGGAGGGGCAAGTGACTGGGTGAGCCTCAAGTGTTTGGAAAGTTCCAGCCAGTTGGCGCAGTTCACTGACGTATGTTTACAACTCCAAAGGTTACAACTCACGTCAAATAGTCTTCCTTTCATGTGTGGTTGCAAAGAATGTTCTGTAAAATCCAAGTTTTGTAATCTTTATTCCCAATAAAAACCTTTATAACATTGTGGCAAAAGTGATATAACTTATAATGATTGATCACATTTTCAGTACATATATAATCAAGCTTCTCAAATGAGTAATGACTGTATTGTTGCAATTGTTCATCTATCTCAGTTATCACGCCCCCCAAATCTGATTTTAAAAAACTATTCTGTCCAACCAGAAGCTGTCTTTGTTGTCTGCAGGATGTTTATGTTTAGAGGTATACATTCTCAGTTCCTTCCCTCTGTCCCCCATTACCCACACACACAAATGCACACACTCACTCACACTTTCGCTCTTTCTCATTTACCTTCATTTATTACCCCCACCCGACGATTCAAAAAGCAGAGCGTGTCTTTCGAAATGATTACAAAACTAGACAGGTGAGGACAACCAACTCTTTACATCTCTATTTGATATTCAGCTTTTACAATACGCAAATGCATGCTTTGTACTGAAAATTAATCAGCATATACTTTGTTTTAAGTGATGTAACTAATACAATACATTGTTTATTGGAGTTCTGTTTCATTAGGGTAAAAATGGCACTATATCTCCACTTTTAAGTACTATCAATTGAGGTTTCGGTATTAATAAATGATGAACAATTGTCTTAGTTTCGCTAAAACTTATGAAACTGAGAGTGAGAAAACAGGAATGAATGTTTGCTATTTTCTGTGTGTCCATCACTTGCACTAGTTAACCACATTTTTTACATGAGATTATTGTGCCATTAAATTATGCTAATTATTAGATATTTTTTGGGTATCATAAAAAAGTCATAATGTGCAATTTTATGTCATGCAAACATTTGTGTGTCTTTTTCTAAAAGAAAAAAAGCTACGTAGCCTTTCAGTAGCAGCCTTTCAGACATCAACAGGTGTTGAACTATTCAATGGTGGGCTAATTTGTGTTTTTACAAACAGATTAATAGCCTTATAAACTGTACAATGTCCACATAAGTCAGTAGCAAACATAAATATCACATTGTCTCTCTTTGTACCAGTGTGCTCTTGCCCCGCAAAAAGTTCATCTACCATTATAAGAATATGCGCTGGGCAAGGGGTCGGCATGAGACATACCTCTGCTTTGTTGTGAAGAGACGTGTGGGACCAGATTCCTTGTCATTTGACTTTGGACACCTCCGCAATCGCAATGGCTGCCATGTAGAGGTATGTGAAGGGCATGCAAGGAAGACCTGATAAAAGTGAGGAAGAGAAAAAACAAATCACAGAATGATTGTATGTCTCCTATTTACTCAACTCTCTGATTTCCATGTAGGTGCTGTTTCTGCGCTACATTGGAGCTTTGTGCCCTGGTCTCTGGGGTTGTGGAGGTACTGGAGAGAGGAGGCTCAGTTACTCTATCACCTGGTTCTGCTCCTGGTCTCCCTGTGCCAACTGTTCCTTCAGACTGGCCCAGTTCCTAAGCCAGACGCCCAATCTCCGTCTCAGGATCTTTGTCTCACGCCTTTACTTTTGTGATTTTGAGGGCATTGAGAGTGAGGGCCTGAGGATGCTGAAAAAAGCAGGCGTGCAGATCACAGTCATGAGTTACAAAGGTGAAGGAATAACTCTGTTTAGAAGAGACAGCAATAGAGTAAAAATGAACAAGGAAATGATTAAATATAATTAATTTCTATCTGTGTCCACCAATATCAGTCAAAATAAAATTAATTTTATTTGGTTATTTATTTGGTTAAATGTGTCTTTGATAACCATGTTCTAAAACAGATAATTTTTCACAATTGCAGACTTCTTTTACTGCTGGCAGACATTTGTTGCACGTAACCAGAGCAACTTCAAGGCCTGGGAGGGACTGCACCAAAACTCTGTTCGTCTGGCCAGGAAACTTAATCGCATCCTTCAGGTACTGCACATTTTACTCTTCATCTAAAGGCACATCCACTGATGAGATAACAATCATTTCTGTCTGTCTTTCTCAGCCTTGTGAGACAGAGGATTTAAGAGACGCCTTCAAGCTTCTTGGACTGTGAATCCTACCTGCGACCTCATCTGTTCTGACTGTGAAGACGTGATGTAGTCCATCACTACACCTGCTAAACTGAGAATGACATAAGAAATAGCAAGGCGTGTGACGTTAGCTTCTGCTTTTTGTCTGTAGAAATATCTCTTGAAATGAATAAATAAATGTTTGTATTGCTTTTTATTTAATTGTCGCCTCCTTATTTTCAGCAGTTAATGTTTGCATCGTGCTTACCTTGCTAACCCTTTGAATGTTTAACATGCTAGTGGCTTTGTTGACTCAACGTTTTAAGAACATCACATTTTTCATATCCGTAGTTAATACAGAAAAGTAAAATTGCATCATCTTCAGTAACTGACGGTAAAGCGAGCCAGTGAGTGCGCAGATATAACGTCCATTACGGTCACGTAACCGTTAACGCCGCACGGACAAACCACTTACCGTCACCACCACCGGCGTGTATCAACCGAGGAAAGTCAAGATGGCGACCGAGGGTCAGTTCGAGTACGAGTCGGTCCTCTGTGTCAAACCTGAAGTCAACGTTTACCGAATCCCACCGAGAGCATCCAACAGGGCTATCAGGTGAGGGGGGCGGCGGCTCTGACAGACAGATGGACCCAGCATCCGCGAGCCGAGCCTACCTACGGAGCTCGTGCCGCGGTTTGACGCTGCATCACGTATCGGCCGTAGTTCTTAAGCTTGCAGTTTATGCCACTACAAGGTCATGAAAAGTATTAACATTTTGGGTTCATACCTGTAATATTCGACTCGGGTTTTGTCTGTTACGCCGGTGAGATTCCAGTTTTGCTCGTCTGTTTACAAGTATTCACTGTGCAGTGCTTAGGAGCGGTAATAATCCTAACACAACCTGACATTAGCTAAATAATTAGGCTAAGCTAACGATATACAGATTGATACAGTTTTTACCCTGCGGGATGTTTTATTTCTTGCCTGATTGAAATAGGGATTATCATCGCATTATGAAACTGTAAGAAACTCAATGACTTGCTCAAGGACACCTCAGCAGGTTTGATGCAATTTCATGTCAATAGACATAAACATGGATGCTCCATCTTTAAGGCAGTGCAGACTTGGCTGGCATCCCTTTACATGCCTTTAAAGTGTCCACGCAGCAGTACTGTAGATCAAATGTTGACATCGGGTTGTTTACCCCGTCTTTCATTGGTTTGTGCTGCAGCCTGACCCATCACCGCTGTATATGAGTGGGTCATAACATCAACCAAACAGTAGCACGGATCTGAGTCCCATGAGACACATCATTGGTTAACCAGTGACCATATGCATTGTGAGTAAGGGTGATGATGTAATATTTCAGCCTCAGGTTTTAGTGATGCCTTAGTCACGTTTCAGTCTCATATGAAATAGCCACAGTGTATGAGTGAGTGTGGAGCAAGTCATAACAATAACACCAACCAGCAAACACATGAAAACACAAATCTCCTCTCTGTCTCATGCTGTTCTTACCTACTGTCCCCCTTCTTTGACAACGTCAGTCTTGATAAACCACTGTCAACAGTCTACCTACATCACACAGTATCTTACTGGCTGTGTGCGTGTGTGTTTGTCCCAGGGCTGCTGATTGGAAGCTGGATGCTCCTGACTGGCAGGGACGCATGCGTGTGACGGCCCGGGGCAAAGTGGCCTACGTGAAACTGGAAGACAAAATCTCTGGTGAGAGAGAGGCAGACAGTACACAGTCATTGTTTACAGGCACCACTGCTGTTATAAATCACTTCACTCTAGTCTCCTGTTAGCCATCCCCCTCTCTGTTACTCATCTATTCCAAGGTGACCCAGCCCATGTCCTAGCTCTTTACTTTGAAGCAAACACACTGGAAATCTCTTTCTGTGTTGTTAAGGGCATTTCAGGTACTCGTCCTTCGGTTTAACTTTAGATTACAAATTGGATTCATCATGTATTTTGCTTAACATGAATATATTGATGTATTGATAAGATATGATTGTAAGCTGTGACTTTTAATGCCACTGTGGGGAAGGTAGTGTTTACAGATGAAAATGACAGAAAAAAAGAACAAAATGCAGAAAGACAGGAAGTAATGATTATGATGATTTAACTTGGTTAAGATTGGGTTTTACAAATATCTTTTTATATAGTCATAATTAGTTTTATGGTGTAAAATACCAGCGCCAAATGGATAATCAACATGTTTCTTTTGTCCTACTTAATAGGGGAATTGTTTGCCCAGGCTCCAATAGATGAGTATCCTGGCATCGCAGTGGAAACAGTCAGTGACTCAAGCCGTTACTTTGTGCTTCGCATCCAAGATGAAAGTGGTGGGTGAGCTGCCTGTTGCTAAGCATAATAATTTTTGTAAATGTGCTTGTAACTGAGATGTTAAGCTTTTCAAACAGATGATTTTTGTATAGGAAATCTAGATGAAGGTTTTCTAAACTTTTTTTCTCATTGTGTTCATTTTCCTCACAGGTCGCAGTGCATTCATAGGCATTGGGTTTGGAGATCGAGGCGATGCTTTTGACTTTAATGTAGCGCTTCAGGACCACTTCAAGTATGCAGCTGCTCTTTTGTGTTATGTATCATAATTTGTTGAGCAATCAATGATTTGATTTAAACGATGTTGTGATTTTGCGTCTCACTCACTCCTCATCTTTTCCAGGTGGGTAAAACAGGAAAATGAGTTCATAAAACAGGCACAAGCTCCAGACTCTACTCCTAAACTGGACCTGGGCTTCAAAGAAGGGCAGACTATCACTCTCAATATTGGGGTAACCTTATTTACTCATTATTTTAAGGGCAGGTTGCATTAAGAGCAATTTAATTACAAGTTAACAGATGTGATTGAGCTGTGGCTTTAATTCAAGGGGTTTAACAAAAATCTTCTATTAACTTTTAGAATTGCAACCATCTTTATACGATGTCCCTCCGTTTTCATAGTCTCAAAAGTAATCAGCCAAACTTAGATCATTATGAATATGAGGATAGTTTTTAATACATGGAATAAAAATCCTTTATAATCAATAACAGCCTGAAGTCTGGAACCCATGAACATTACCAAATGCTTAATTTCCTCCCTGGAGATGCTTTGTCATGACTTAATTACAGCCACTTTCAGATGCTACTTGTTTGTGGGTCCTTCTGCCTTCAGTTTAAGTCTTCAGTAAGTAAAGTAAAGCATATTCTGTTGGGTAGAGATCAGATGGCTGACTTGGCCACTGAAGAACTTCCCATTTCTTTACCTTCAAAAGCTTTTGGGCTTTTATTGTATGTTTTGGGTCATTATCCTTATATACTTCAGAGTTCATACTGTCAGTTCTATCAACAGTCTTATCATCAGTAATCACTAGTGACCCATCTCCACTGGCAGCCATAATTCCCCATGTCATAGCACTATCTCCAGCATGTTGGACACGTGCTGTGGTCTGCTTAGGAGCATGAGCTGTTCCTTTGCTTCATCATTGAGTTTTCTCACCATCATTCTAATACAATTTAATCTTAGTTTCATCTGTCCAATGATTACACAGCAACTATGTATAAATGATTAGGTATAGTTCCTTAACAGTTTATGCCATATTTTTGTTAAAGCCTTTGAATTAATCCTGAAAGATCATATTTGAATCACATCTTGATTGCTTAATCTCAAATCCATTGTGATGGGTTGCAGAGGGGTCTGGCCAAGCACGTAACGAAGTGATGAAGTAGTGTGCAGTAATACTAATCATTCCATATCTGTTTTTAAAAATTAATTTAACAGCAACCTTTATAGCTCGAACTGCAGGTCTAAGCAAGTACTTTAACATGCCTTTAAGGAATAATAATCAAATATTTAATAAGAACATGAATTTATCATCATTGTCAAAGTAACAGAGTGAGGAAAAGTATACAATAGTTATTCAAGGTTTGGAAAAAATGCCAAAAAGTGCTGTTCCCAAAGGAAAGTGCAAATATTTAGTATACCATACTTTTCTTAACATTTGACAGTACATTATATCCAAAAATTAAATAAAATGACATTAAATACAAAATAGAGCTGCTTTCAGTTTGCCTGGCCTTGTCTGAGTAATTCTTTGAGAGTTATTGATAAATAGTGGGTGGATCTCTGTACATTTTGGATTCACAAGGACTGTAATCAACAGGCACAGACCAAAATGCCTCTGAATACAAACAGACTGACCTACAACTAATCAGACAAACTTAACATGTGACATTTAATGATGAATGAATGAAATACAGAAAAAATACTTGCACTGTATCTGACTCATAATGTTGTCACTTAAATCTTATTTGACTGTTCAATGTTTTATGTACTTTTTATAGGGCTGTCGAAATTAACACAGATTAATCCATCATCATGATTAATCTGTTTTTAAAAAAATCAACGCAATTAACCCATCTGCAGTGCAGAACGACTCTGAATGTCTCTGACAACACATTTGGGTCCGTTTGTTCAAGTAGAGTTACTGTCGTGGTAGTCACTCGTAGTGACAGGCAGCAGAACCCATCCATAAAGATGGAAGACGCTAAACAGCACATTGGCCCTTTGGATGGAAATATGAGGACAAAACCCCCCAAAATGGAACAGTTGTTTACAGTCGCTTTGTTGAAAATGTTGAAGTTATTTATTAAACCCGTTAAGTGCATATAGAATCTCTTCTTTCTTGAGTCTGTTTGCTCATGCAAAATGATATGTGATTAATATAGATTAAAAATGAATGATATTTAATCGTGATTAATCAAAATTAATCCACAGCAGCCCTGTGATCAATCTGATTAAAGATTTTAATCATTTGACAGCACTCATTTTTTCTTACCCTGGCCATCATAAAATCCACTGACAGGTGTTTTAGCGATAAATATGTTCATATTAGACGCAACAGGATCATTAGAACATTATATACCTATATGAAGATTTAAAATGGATAACACAGCTGTAAATGCCTAAAAGGGAGGCCCAAATAGTCCTACTGACATCTGAAGTCAACTAGTTCACTAAAAATTAACTAGACTAAATTCTGTGGTTAGGGCAAGTGGAGCAAGTGTGATACGAAATAAGCTTAAGGGAATTAGATACAAGGCCTTTTTATAACATGACGGTCACAAGTTGTAAATATGTTGTCCATACTGAGGCTCGTAGATAGAACGTATTATTGTCTCTCATATGCAGGAAAAAACTCTGCTCATTAAGGAGAAGCTCCATGTTTTACAGAGGCTCATTTTGTGTTCAGGGGTTTGATATAAGGTAGGATTGCAGGGCTTTCTTATGCATACAAAAGCCTGTGTCAGATTTTGAGCATCTGAAAATCATATTAAATCACGTGGGTTCTGCTCCACAGCCAATAAACAATGGAGACTGTTACAGTCAAGTCAGAGAGGAAATCCATTAAAGTGGACCAGTGCCAGACTGATCTATAGGCAGATGTGTCAGGTTCCCAGGCGAGCTTGCAGTGATTGAGTTACACAATGGAAATTTTATCTTCACAGGAACTCAGTTTGTCACTCACTCACTTCACTCTGTGCTTCTTCCAGCAATCAAAAAAGAAGGACAGAACCCGTCCACAGAGTTCAGGTGGCTTTGGACTTCTTCCACCCCCTCCTGGTGGCAAACTTGCCCCACCTCCTTCTAGATCTACCAATCATAACATACAACCTTCTCCAGGAGGAAGTGAAACTGGTAGGCGAAAGAGATTTTTTTATACCCAAGGTATAGGCCCTTCATGAGAGATAAAGCACTATTAAAAGTGGCTCCACTCTACTGATCCATGAGGGCTGTGCCGACCACCTCAAGGACGCTGCAAAACTTTAATTATTGAACATTAATCAAATAATACATAGTTGTTCACAGAGCTGAAGCTCTTCCCTATGTTTTCCTGTAATTGAACAATATTTACTCTGTACTCTAGAGAAATATGTTGTTATACACAGATAAAGTATTTAATATTTGCACTTACTGATATATGGTATAAAATGGTCATTAAAAGCCAGCTCTGTTCAGTTTAACATGAGTCAATGTCGATAATGAAGAATGGAAGTCAGTAGGCGTCAGAAGAACTCTGTGCTAATAGAGTAAAACTACAGTAAAAACAGGTGCTCTGTTTAAAATACACTAGGTTGTCATGTGACACCAGTCATGTGACATGTTAATAGGATCACAGGACCACAACATGCAACATTTCTATATGTTTTTTCCTAACATGAAGTTAGTATAAAATTTGTTACAGTATGTATACATCATTGTTGAGGATGGAAGCTTAGTCTAACCCTTACATTAAGAGCACTCATTGGAAAGCTGTTTGGTCTTTACATTGACAAGTAACCATCGCAAAGGACTCGATATATAAGCAGTTATGCCTTTCAAAATGAAGTGTTATTTTTGTGATAATACATTGTACTTGTCTAGCATTTCAGTGGTGCGCTCATGTTCAATGGACAATTTCTGTTTCCTTTACATCAAGTCTTGGGATATGACCTTGGTCTTTGGTCTAATAACCTTTACAGAGTGAAAGAGCACATAGAGCCAGTATGCACACAGGAAAGTTTTTCTACTGTTGAAAGAACAGGTTTTCTTGGCCCCACCGGGCGCTGTTGTAAAGCTGTTTCCAGTGGAGCGCTTGTGCTGACAGGCTTTACAGTGATGGTGCTGAGTGTAATGCTGTGTTGACCTGTAGGCACACTAGCCATTATTACAAACGGACTCCAGTTGTAAATTACTGGAATTTAGCTCTAATAAGTGATGACTTCCCCTGTCATCTCTACCCTTCATCTTACAGATGTTTCACACAGCAAAGTTCTCAGGTGTGATTAGAGTGTATGAATTAACAAAACTTTAAAAAAAAAAAAAAAAAGGCTCTCTCTGTGAAGGTCACTTATGTATTTTTTTCCCCGCCAGGTTGTTTGCTAGATCTGGACTCCAGCAACTCCAACTCTGTGGCTCCATCGAACCCTACCACCACCACCACCAACTCTGATCTGTGGGGAGATTTTGACTCTGTATCTCCAAAGTGAGGACAGAACAATTTTGTCTTTCTCCCTTTTATCTTTCTGTGTATTTTTGCAGTATTTTTTTGCAACTTTGTTTTCCTCATTAAGAGGTCCTGTATCTTCCTGCCAAGCAGGGTAGCCCACTCCACCAGTTTGTGTTACTTGAGTTCAGGTTTTCATTTATTCTGTTGAGATGAATTTGAAGTGAATAAATTAAAACTACAGGCAATCTTTATCAGTCTTAACTCTAATCTTTATTGTTAATGAATCTGCATTCCTTTCTTTTCTTTAAAACTGTCTTTCCATCCATCTGCCATATTCTCCCAGTTTTGCACCGCTTAATTTTTTATTTCATAAAATGCATCCTTAGAGTATACATTACTGAAATATGATAAAGGGAGACATATAAAGACACAATCTGCTGATGAAACAATATTAAGTATACTACTGAATGGAATCTATGTACAGAGAATATTTATTTTAAATGTGTATATATAGTGTGTAGTTTGTAATTACTGTCGCTGGTGTTGTCAATTGTATGTACCGTTACTTATTTTTTTTCCAAGCCCCCAGCAGGGGACTGACTATATGCACTGACTGAACATCTGATCTGTCCAGGTAGTTAGTAAAGCATAAAGTCTTCATTTTAAACAGGGATTGTTTTTATAGTAGGGTTATGACATAGTGAAGTTTACCACTGCTATTTTACTTGAAGTAGGCTTGTTCAGCTCTAGATGATCAATCAGGTAACTCAGTAACTGCTCTCTAGCACCGCCTAGTGGTCTCTTGAGATGCTGCAGGATCATTTAGGGAGAAGATGACAAATTGAGTTGCAGCTGTTGAACATATTTCACTGGGGATGGGTCCTGGGAAGTGTTTGCATTGTTTCAACTGTTGTAAATCAGTGCAGACACAGGAAAGTACTAATGTTGGATGTGGTAGAGTAGGGTGTAAGCAAAAGGAAAAGAGGCAGCAAGTGCTTTTATCTTTGCCTCAAGAGGAAACAGAGAGGATTTAGTCAATGTTATGTCATCTTTGTTCAAGACAGCTGTTTAAAATGTGACTCTGTGAGTCATTTAGGTCAAACCCTCTCTCCTGCTCAATGAATAGGTCTGTGTTTCTGCCAATCTGAGGAGGGCTTCAGTTCCCCTTCCAATTTTTTTCTGTTAAGGTGAGCAGGACTGAGATTGAAACAGCCTGTTGTACTGTACAAACACATTCTAACTGTGAACCTAAATTCCATGTTCAAATGTGATGTTTGGGTTTTCTGATTCAGACAAATGTAATGTGGGACCAAGTTAGTCTGTGTTTGCTGCTTTATTTTGTTGTGATGTTGTGTACTGAGGGGTGGATTATGTTTCACTGATACACATGTTGTCACAGATGTGCAGTGATGAGTAGAGTGATGATGGGTAAGAATGTCAGTGTCAGTGTTTGTTTACTGTCCAAATTATATGCATTTCCCCAGGTCTCACTTGTTATTCAAACTGTATATGTGTATTGGATTGTACATTGAAATGAATATGCAAAGAAAAACATAAAGATATCACTTAATGACCATGATTGTCATTGATTTTGTTATTGAATATTAAAATTGTGAAGAAAAGTATCACTTGCTGAGGCAATTAATAAACACAATCAACTCATGAGCATAATAAATTCTAATTTATTGGATATAATAGTGCACATAATATTGGACTGTCAATGAGTACCTCACCATCCACATCAGAGCAGGTCTTTCATTGTGCAGAGATGACTCAGTGCTGCGATAGACCCATTACTACAGTACCTTAAATGGATCGTAAACCATGGAAGACATGATCTGTGTCCAACAACATACAGATGAAATCAGCTCACCTTCAATATTCACACACAATTAAAAGACTAACACATAAATATCGATAAACATGACTCAGCACACTGGTGTGTTACGTGACAGAGTGAAAGACCCCCAGGTGTTGAGCAGTGGATTTATGGTGTTATGGGCTGTTTTTATGGCCATGACTCTAGGCTGTGTCTCTAAGGGGCTCCATCAAGCTCCAGCCCCATTGGTGGATATATCTCTACCCTAAACCTGGACCTTGTTTGCCCAAGTTTTGGGGTTGCTACGGCGATTGCGACAGCGTTTCTTATTAGAAGACCTCGCAATGCGCCTGGGCCACCCAGACAACTCTCTGCACAGTTCAGCTGTAAATGAACAAAAGAAAAACACAAGTATCTGTAAACACATTGTCATACAGCCCACATTACAGCACATCTTTCACATGTACAGTGTCATACCTTTCAGATACTCATCCTGTTGGCACACTGTCCTCATGCAGATCTCCTTGTTGATCACATAGACACGAGGAAGGCTGTGACAGATTGTTATATAAACATCAAAGAGTTTTTTTTAAAGAGTTGTTGCAGTACAGTGTATCCTGACATGACAAAATAAATATTAAATACTGATCTCTTCCATAGTGTGTGGACAGGGAGATTCTTTTTAAATGTTTAGTTTAATCATGCCATAGACACAACATGGATTTTATTGCTGAATAAAAAAACTCTTTAATCATTGTTTCAAATCGATCACATACATTTTGGCATAGTTATTTTATATTCTCACCTGTAGATACAAAGACCACCAATGCATCTCTTAATAGGCCGGTGGACTGAGTACATCCTGGTGCAAGGATACATTTCCTCTCTGCAATCTGCAAAAAGGGAAGATAGATACAGAAAATAAATATTTCACAACAACAAACTGAGGAACTAAAGGTTCAGAAGGGTGAGTATCTTTATTCTTTGCTAATGTCCGACTAGGCCTCCAAAGAGCCCGTTCAGACATCCTCCCTGTTCTGGAGTCACTCACTGGCTGGTAAAGCATCTCCAGGTGCCTCTGTGACCTCTAGAAACAAGGAAGGAAAACACGATCAGGCTGGGAAAACATCTTTCAAATGACCCATTGCAATGACTCAGACTGACAGATGTCATGCAACATAACCTGCCCTGATCTAAAGTGTGACTTATGAGTAGAAGAGCATTACCAGTCTGCTGGGATTGGGCTACAGCTGTGAATGCTGTGGAACAGAAACCACATGAGGGGAGTGTTTCACAGCATAAAAACAAACACACAGGGACTCAACCATAATTAAACAAGATGATTTGTGTGTTCTGTTTGGCAGAGTTACCGTGGAAACTGCAGAGGAGCAGGACCACTGGAAGGCTGCCCATTCCTTCAACTTGTAAGAGGTAAAGCTTTACGAGCTGGAGGAAACCAAAGAGGAAAAGAGTCAGGATGATTTCACAGAGTGGAACTGTTCAATATCCTCACTCAAGATTTCTGTACTGTTTATGTTTCCTTTAATACCTTTGCATATAAATGCTCTCAACATTTCAGCTCAGTGTAATGTTTTCCCTCAACCTTGGTCTAACATGTGCTGTATTTTAGAAAACAGATTTGATGTAGGTGAATGCCAGCGGTCATCCTGTCAGTTTTGGTTACTCTGTCTTATGCTCTAACAATTCCTGTAACACTATGTGACAAGTGGATAAGAAGGCAAAATGAAAGAACTCAATGAAAACCAATAAAACAGACAAACTCTACAACCTTTCTACCTCTGAAAATATGTTTTTCCTTCTTTCCCTTTCCTCTCTCCCACCCTGCATCATTCCTCTCGTGATATGTCAGTGTAACTTTGGAGTCCAAGATGTGAGTTCCCTCAAAAGAATGTGCTTTTTGTGCCCTATTTGAACACCCCTCCACCCCTCCTCTGTTACAGTCGCACATTCTTTCCCAGATTTCTTTTCATAGGACATATTCCTGCCTTCCAACTGTGCTATCACCTTCAGCCAGTTTTGTCGATTTCACAGCGATAGTCACACTGTTCCAATTACTGAATTTTCAAGTCTCCATTGTCCTGGTTTAGGTTGGTGCATGCCCTGATGATTTCTTTGTGAGAGTGGTGTTTTTCACTTTTTCACTGAACTCCCCATGCAGTCATATACAACATAAGTTTACAATTCAGTGATGTAGTGAATCAGTAAATCAGATAATCAGTCACTCTTGCATTTCGGGCTACCTCTAGTCATTAGGAAACACCCCTGCATTTACATCTTTGGGTGTGACTTTATCTTGCATCTGTGTTGTTTTTCTGTGTATTATCTACAAAATGTGAACAAATGAATTGATAAAAAAAAAATCAACTTGTACTCACAACTTGTGCTGTCGTCCACAACTGCTTTACTTTTATGAATCTTTTGTCTTCTGTTCTTTCTCCTCCTTCCCTTCCCTTTCCTTCTCCCTCCTTCCCGCTCCTCCTCCCCCTGTCCTCCTTCCCATCATACTTTCTTGTTTTTCACTTTTTTTCCAAGCCTAGTAAAAAAAAAAAAAATTAGATATTTGTATGCAGCTACAGTCTCATGTATAAATCTTTTTGCCTTCGGTCCACAAATGTTTCAGTATTTATCTGGAGCACATGTTTTATTATCATGAGGTTCCAGTTTCCAGTATCGGTCTCAGACTCTTATGACAATACAAACTAAAACATCTCAATGGCAAATCTAGGCCATTGCTCAATATTCACACATGATTTTCACATCTTCACTTCACATCATACATACAATACATATGTTTCCATTTCTGTGTATATTTAATAATATTTTTGATTTTGACCTTTTTTCCTCCCTTTAAAATAAATGTGGTGATGACCCTAAGAGTGTTCATATATAATACATGCATCCAAACACGTAGTGGGCCTCCAATGTATTTTTTCCAATACCTCAATTTAACAGCAGATGGCGCAGTATGCAAAGAAGTTATGTTTACTGGCTTCAGCACAGTCTCTTTGTGTGAACGCTCATTCAAACAATGTTAATGAATTGTTCTACTAATAGTAGACTAATGGCACTAATAAAATATTAATAGTATCATTATATTGTGTGTTAATGCTTGTGCATATTAAATAAATAACGCAAAACCCTTTCAGTTGTACATTAAAGCTCTACAGGGAAATACTGTATATCATTATGTAAAATTGATGAATTCATGATAATACTTTTTTTAATAGGTTTAAATATATGTACACTTAAAGTGGATATAAAAACAATCATGATGTATCATCCATTTGACTTCAATCCAATAGCATGCAGAGTGCACTTATCATATACAAGTTTATATTTGAGATCATTGCAACTGTTTGTTTGCCTGCAGAGTAACATGTTATATACACATTGCGTCATTTGTAAGCCATACATGTATGCACTCAGAAAACACAGACCTCCTCCAAGGCCAGTGCTCCACTTTTCTTCCAGACCATATTAAACCACAAACAAACAGCAGATTATGGACTTTTACAATAGAGACAAAAGCCTTAGTTGACATCAGTCCAACTCAGTGACATGGAGTTCTCACTTGACATAAAAAAATCAGTGAAGTAGGATGAAACTGTCATGCTTTTTCACTGTTTTCTGGTTTGACTGTACCTTGGGTGACATGTGATGATGTTAGAATGGAACTCAATGATAGACTTCAGCGCTTGTCATAGTAAATTGTTTGCTCTAGTGCTAAAGAAAGTGAAAAAAATTCTAGGATCTCCCTTTTTGCACAGATATGCTTCCACATTAGTCCATGTATCATTATTTAAAATGATTACATGACCAATAGTACATAAAGAATATTTAAATAGTTTAAATATCCTCTTGAAATCCATCGATGCATTTTGTTCTCTGTAGTGGGCAGGGGTTTCACAACTGCACTTTAAAAAGATTTTTTAAAAAATTGTCAACTGCAATGGCCATTCCATTAAAAAAAATAAAATGAATAAATGTATCTGAAAAAAAAAAACAAAAAAAACTCTTGCATCTGCTGTTTCTAATCAAGGCAATTATATAACGTAAAACAACCAAAACTTTTACTAACTGAGTCTCAGGAGGATATAAGCATAAATAAAGTGGATAATTGTTAATTACTGTTGGATCCAATAATACACTACATGCACTTACAATGCATAAGTTTATACTACTGAATTTAAACACATTGTAGACCATCAAGTCACCTAGAGTTTCTGTAATTTCCCAGTTTGGCATAAATAAAGTACATCCATCTATCTAAAGAACAGTGCAGTAGTTTTTTGCACGCTGACAAACAAATGGAATCACATAACCTTTTTAGAGGGGGTAATTATCAGTTTATATGGTCTAACCTCCAAATATCCCAAGTCGTTATCTGTGCAAACATAAGTGAAGTGACTATCAAAGCCCTTTTGTTTCTCAGGTGGTCTTTTATGGCTGTAATAAAAAAGAAACTTGATGCTGTGTCGGCATCCAAGCATAACTTCTGAAAGCAGAGACACACAAAACTCTCACTGGCTCTCACCCTATAGTGGGACTGGTCAATTCAAGAGAGACACTCATCATCCCCTCGACATATCAGGGCTACATAGACTGTAGGGTGAGCGCCTGTTGGGTGGCCCTAACAAGGTCGACTGGGCGAGGTTGATGACAGCTTGACAGATGGAGGCAGTGTAAGCAAAAGAGAGGCGCAGTGGAGCCAAGAGGGATGATCAATCCTTCGAAAACATCATCCAGCCACTCTGCCTGCACTGCTTATTCACAAGGAGAAGAACTGGAAAAGTCCAGGTCAGACGGCCACAGATGAAGAAAGAGCAGAAATACAAGACAGGAGTGAGAGAGCCAGGTGTCGGGCAGCCAGAAAGCAAAGCAGAATACTTATGGCAAACATGCCAGATAGTAAACACATGATAATCTCTCTACTTGTTTATTAGTTGGACAGCAATGCAGGAAGCATGCCAACACTACGATGCATACATACTCTCTCACCGACCTCCTTTTCACCCTATCATACTTCTCCCTGGCCTTCTCTCTTACAGTGTCTGTATTTCAAGCAGCTGTTAATTTTGTTTTCATGCAATGCTGTGTTTTCTTTGTACACACTCCCCCATAAGTACAATGACATTCTCAGTAACTGCACACTCAGGGCATTTTATAAGCAAGTTTAAGTAGCTTATCAGCATCTCCAACTGAGCAAAAGTCATAATTTTAGACTACTAGAGTAAACCAGTGTCATTGCTCTCTCTTTGGCTCTCTCTTTCTCTCTCCTGTTTAAGCAATTAAATTTGCTAAACCTTAACAAGAAGTGAATGTAACCACTTGACACACAAAGTTCAGTGAGTAGGAGAAACATTAGGCCATGATGACACAAGTGTTTTGCATCGCCATGTGTATACATTTCACATATTTGGCCATTTGAACATTTTATTTGCCACACTCTGACCATCCATCTGGCTCTCATATCGGTGTGTTCTTTTCCAGTTATGTATTCTCACCACATTCATCAGCTATCTGTCATAATATCTATTACATATAATATTATTTTCCATCTAGTTATCTCCTTCACCCACGTGTGATCATGTGTGAGTTGTGACAATCTGTGTTAATGAGAAACATTAGTACTTCATAACATGAGGAAGTGCCTCTTTGGATCAGATACAGGGTTACTATTATATAAATTAAAAGATGGAAAATGACTGATAATTCATAAAATATGTTCTGACTCTGATTTGTGAAGTTGAGCCTCATTCGGAACCAATATGACTGTGATTTTTGTTAATTTTTTGATAGACCTTCATGACTGAAAGTAGAAGCATCTCCTTGTTAGGGTTTTAAAACAGACTTACATATACGGTTCACATATATGGGTGTAATGTTTCTCCTGGTTTTCATCATCCTGCTATCTGTCCTCATGGGCCTCAAACAGATTTGCACCTCGAGCAGCATCTTTGTCTTGGCACTCTATTGTCTCTGTGGTCCATGCCATGTGTTTCCATTTGTCAGGCTGCAGTCCTCCATTAAGTCCTCACCCAAGTATCACATGAGCTTTGTCCCTCTTTTTCCAGAACACAGTACATCCCAAACATCAGTAACCAAAGCATTTTAATGTAAACTTAATCTGCACCACAGCTCAGACCAGTTTACTGACCGGAGAGGACAGAAGACACACACTGCATAGGGTTAAGGGTGTATAGAGTATACATGACCTCAAAGGCAAAGATGAAAGACGAAGATAAGCCCCAAGTAGCTTAAGCAGCAAATGCAAAGGGAACATAATCAACAACAGGGACAGAGATAGAGGAGAAGAGAGACTAGAGAGTTAATGAGTAAGATGGGTCACCATGTTCCATCAGATTGTGCTGGTGCAGGCCTGCGGGCGCCAGCACAGCCTGACTTTTGCATTTGGAGGTCTGTGCGCTGCAGATAGTCAGAGAGAGGTGAT
This sequence comes from Ostorhinchus cyanosoma, assembly GCA_029814465.1. Taxonomy (NCBI): domain Eukaryota; kingdom Metazoa; phylum Chordata; class Actinopteri; order Kurtiformes; family Apogonidae; genus Ostorhinchus; species Ostorhinchus cyanosoma. Next base: position 43,280 of record JAPTYQ010091861.1, read on the forward strand.
GATGTGCATGGTGTGTAAATAGATGGGCCTGGGGGCTATTTATAAATCCATCTGGAGTGGCCCTTAGCAGGGGTTAGCGCAGACCCAACTGACACACACACACAGCCACACTGCACATTAGCAGCTCGCTACTGACTGGGATTCACTCCAAACTGAAATGATAAAATAATGCACTGCTTAAAAAAATCAAATACATTGCAGTGTTGCATTTCCTGATGGGGCCACATCCAGGGAAAAACGTATCTCAGTAGAAATTGCAGAGCAGCGTAAAGTTTGTACATTGCTAGCCTCCTTTCTTCCTTAGGAAAGCCTGGCAAGTGAAGATAAAATTAAAGAATCAAATTACCTTCTGGGTACTTCTGTGAGTGAAGATTTTTTTGGTAACCTGCAGTGCATCTAAGCCTAACTGTATTTTATGTCATTTAAATCTTACAATGTGCAGTTTCCAAGTTTCAGTAGTGGCAAAAGTGAAAAGTGGCCAAAAACAACACTATGCCATTGCAGGTGTCACTCTGCATGTTGCCTTCAACTTGTGACTGTTTTGCATGACAGATGTAGGACAACAGTATAGTATGGAGGATAGCATGTGTACAGTTCATGTGAAGTTTGTTTTACTGTCAACACATTTATCAATCATGTTTCCAAGCACAGTAAAACATACTTTGTAGGTAATCTTGTCTTTCAAATTGAAATTTATAGGAAGTGGGTGTAAATGTCAGGTCTGCCTGAGGTGTACATCATGCAAACTTGGAAAAGGTTCATGCTGGTTTCAATATCAGGTTGTATTGTTCAGTCCAATTTTAGACAGTCTCCTGTTCTGCAGCACCTGTTGCTTCACTGCATCAAAGATGTCATTGCTTTCCACAGGTATTTTTTTAAAGGTTTCTTAAAACAATTTCTTAAGGAGGCAGTTTTTAAGTACTCTTAAAATATTGTAAAAAGTTATATCATAGTTCATTTAATTGTGCTGTATTCTGGCCTGTTTGTGATATTTTTGTCAGAGCAGATCAGAATGGGTGCAGTGAAAACAGGCTCTGGGTCAACAGGAGCCGTAAAGTGTAGTCAAGTGTTTTAATTCCTTTAATTATCCATACTCAGTATAACTGTGTAATACTGCATATGTAGGAGAGAGTGAAGACAAAGACTAAGACTTTAGTTACACAATTCAAATGTAGTTTAATTATAATACAACTTACATTTTCAATCATCAGACATTTCAGGTTCCATCAAGTCTTTTTCATTAAAACACCATTAAAACACATACACACAGACATGGAAATTTATACATCAATGGAAGTCGTCATTTTACTATAATCGTTATATAAAAAATATTTACATTTGCAGTAACATCTATATTTATACACAAAAATCTCTTGCATTACATATTTTATCATCTCAAACATCCATTAAAATTCTACCTAAAAATGTGTATGTTCATTATTAAACAAAGATAAAGCTTATCTCTCCCCTCTTCCCTCCCTGACCAGCTCTTCTTCAACACCTCCTGCCTCTCTTATTTTTCTGGCCTCCTTCTCAGCCTCCTCTGCTTTCCTCCGCTCCTCCTTCTCCGTCTCCATCAGCCATGCTCCTCCCAGGTAACTCAAGATCTCCTCGGGGCTTCCACGCAGTTTGGGCTGAGGGTTGAGCAGCTCCCGAAAAAGACTCATCACCAGAGAACTGAGGCCCTGAAACTGGGATGGAGGAGGGTTGTCTCTTGGGTTTTCCTCCATGATTGTGTAGCTGTCAGTTTTCTCCCCACTGCTCCATTTGTCCTCCCTGATCTTTTCCTTTTCAGCCTCCCGGTCAAACCACTGCATGTATCTTCGGTAGCCACGGTCATCATGGGTGCTCTCCTCCCAGGGGAAACAACCTGTTAAAAGGCAGTAGGTGAGCACACCAAGAGCCCAGCTGTCAATGCTGGGCTCCACTGTTATCCAAATGTCCTCCATCTCCTCCTGAGTCCCCTCACTCTCCCTCTTCTTCCACTCTTTCTCAGCCTCCTTGGCAGGCTCCACCTCAGGGGTGCAAAAGGGCGACTCATACCAGACAGCACGCACTGTGCTGCCGATGGCCCGGGCGAGCCCAAAGTCACCCAGTTTAACCCAGCGGCAGGAACTGTCACACAAGAAGATGTTCTCAGGTTTGATGTCACGGTGGACGAAGCCCAGGGAGTGGAGGTGTGTAACAGCTCCACTCAGCTGGGCCATCACCCTTTGGATGCATTCTTCATCTATTCCAACCTGAAACAGACGATCATGTACATCTCAGCATCAGAAAATACATTTTCAAACTGAGTGAAAAATTATCATAGATGCAATTAGTGGCTTCACACTATTTTGCACTCAGCAGAAGAATGTAGCTCAGTCTGCAAGCAGCAATGAGTGGCCTAAGAATAGATCATGCTGGTCTTTCAGGTTCTCAGGCTGACTTTTTTGCTTTGCACATCGTGTCTAGTTATGATACTAAAATTGACATCATTAGATAGTTCCAACACACCCCAAATTTAGCAAAGGCATGTATATTGGATAGACTAAGACGCATGTGCACTGTCGCTTTAGTTGTTTTTTGAGAAGTGGGCTCAGCATAATGTCCATCATAATTGATGATATTCAGTGCACCAGGGTTTGAAGTACATTATTCAGCATTCGTGGTGCTTTGGAAGACTTATTTCCTAACTTTTATAAACATTTCTGAGGATTGGACAAATACATTAGACTTTTATGGTAATCCCCACCCACTTCTATGTTATTTAGTTGATGACAGCCATGTATTGGAGTGATCCTGCCCTTTTTTGGTACAATAGTGTTCCTCAGTCCTTCAGTGCTGTATACCAAATATGGCAATGCTACGTTGCTTAGTGTTTTTGCAAATCAACAATAAAAATATATCATGTGGACTTTTGTGGTCCAAGGCACTTTTTTGTGGTGCACATTGAGCTGGACAAATGTGTTCAATTTTAAGTTACTCAGATTTACAATCAAAAAGTTGTGTTTTTGGAAGTTAATTGTAGTACCACCATCTGGGTTCACATCTCTTCAGAAGCATTTGCACAAAGCATTGTGAGCTGTGACATTAGATTACAAATAGTAACAAACCAGCATAAACTTAGTATGACTCTTCCATTTAGTGGTTTGAATCTTGATGAATTGGAATAGAGAACCACATAGTTGGCGCAAAGTCAGATACATCTGCGTCAGTAAAATAGTTGATGACGCTTTTGGAAATCCCTGTTTTACATCACTCTACAGTGTGAACAAGATGCCCTTGTTCCTATCAGAACTCTTTTATGTTACTGGCAGTGACACAAGCACAAAGAGAGGGCAAGTCTTTATCAGGAATATGTCAATTTTTTTGCCAAGAGAAATGAACACTCCACTGGACACGTTCAACAATATTGTACTGTTGCAGCATGGAGAGTAATTCATATTATTTTGACATACAGACAACCAAACATTAATATTTGGATTATTGATGCACAGTAAAGGGTTTTTTTTGTTGTTGCTGAAACCACACAAACACAAACAGAGGTTAATTTGGACATTAACACCACATGTCATACCACACACCATCAAACTGACCTCTGACACTATTACACTGTAGAGGTCACCATATAGACCAGCCTGCTGGGCAAACACATAGTAGGTGGGTGTAGAAAAGAAGATGCCAAGCGCTCTTGTCAGAGAAGGATGGGTGCAGTAGGAAAGAGAAAGGTTGTATTCACGCAGGAAAGATGTGAGGGAGGTGGACTGTCGAGGGAAGAATTTCAAAGCCATTGGGGTCCCTGAGGGGAATCAAGCAAGATGAGAGTCCTGAAATATTCAATCAGCTCTTTCTGAGATTTTGTCAACCTGTCATAACTGAGGGAATGCGAGTGCTTTCCATCATTGACACTGTGAACAAATATAACTCTCCCTTTGGGGTGGCTCTATTACACAGCTACATCTCAGCTGCAACTCTATCCTAAAGAATGTACTAAAGCACTTCATTACAGCAACAGAAGCGCGAAAGGTTAAGTGAACTGTGTGAAAAGACAGCAATGCCTCCACCTTATTGCACCACTGATGCAGTACAATATTTCTGACATGTGTGAAAAAACATGGTTTCTCCATCAGTGTGAAACCTGAGCTTGCGAAAAATGTGCTGCGATGGAAATAAACTGTTTCACAAATTGAGATTGGGCTTTCGAAGGAACCCAGGAGTTTCAAGCTATTAGCAAAGTTATGTTAAAGTTTGGTATGTGACGCAAATGTAACACTTTAATACCAAGATTATTAGAGTTATGGAAGAGCAAGACTGAAACTAAAAAAATCATGTTGATAGCTGAAATAAAATGAAATAAAAACTGCAACTGCAGAGGAAACACAATTAAAAAATAAAACACGTAAAATCAGCTTTGCTTTCCCACATTATTAATGCTTCATTGCATAGAACAATAAAATGGTTTTGCACAATATGAGACACATTTTTAGTTCATCATATTTTAATATAATGTATTGTTTCACTGCGTCTTTTTCCATCTCAATGCTTTCTTCGTAATATCAGACAAAGTTATTACTAAAATTAAAACTAGTCAGTTCTTCAAGACCATAATAAAATCAAAACCACAAACAAAAACTGAAAATATCTGGAAGTTTCAAAAGTATAAGTCTAAATCTGACAGTTGTGATCAGCTCATGACCCTTGACTTTGAGCTGCACTGACCTCTCTTCTTGTGTGCAGCCAGCATGACCTTTCCATAGGAGCCCTCTCCCAGGAGCTTCACCACCTGGAAGTGCTCAGATACCTTCAGGCTTGGCAGGGACTGTGCCGACAGGAAACATAGCTCATCAAGCTCCTGGGCTGCTGCGGTCTGTAAGACATACACACGCAAAGCATGGACAGTCATTGCATGATATGTCCAGCTGATGATTGGGTCCTGATCTAGACCAGCATGTGTTGATGGTGATGACAGATAACTTCATAGAATGAAGCCTGGTTCTTATAACTGCAAGTGGATGTGTTACCTGAACCTACAATATTATACATCTTGCAACCTTTAATCTCACATATGTCAATAGTTTTTTTTTCCTAACACTATTCTTATGACTTCAACAGATCTGAAGGGTCAAAAAGAAATATTATTTTATGCACTCTTTTGTAATGCTACATATTCTGACTGTCTGGTAACATCTTTAAGCTTTAAGCACTAGCATGAAGTTGAATGATTGCAATCAACATTTGGTGCTGTCATTCAATTTGTATCGTCATTCTCATAATGACTTCCTTTGAAGTAAATCCTCCATACATACCTCAGAAAATTAGGCAGGGTGTGAACAGAGTCTCCACAGATAGATCAACACAAAAGATAAAGTAAGAGGATATCATATTTTTACTCCTGACCTTCCACACATACAGTTGCGTAACAGAGCTTAGTAGGTAACCAGTCTTAATTTTTATTGAATTCCTCTGTTACACAACTCATTTAAGTCGAGTTGGTTTGGTTTAGTGTGACACCATCAACCACTGATAATTAATTCCATGTTCTTCAAGACTCTGAATATTCTTTCTGAACATAGTTAAAGAAAGTTAGCAATTCTGCGTAAATCTGTAATATTAAGAGATCTAATGGTGTCAGGAGACAAGAATAATTTTTTTTTAGGTTATATTATCTTTTTTCCCTCAAAATGATGAGTAAATTTGGTTGACCTAAATAATAAGTTGCTGCTTGACAAACAAACAAATCTGATGTGAAGCCAAAAATAAGACTGTGGGTTTCAACTGGACAGGAGGTGCTGTGCTTGGCACAGATCACATCAAATAGATCAAGACAGCTCTATTTTAAACAGAGCTGATGATGGACTGTTTCAAGACCAGGATGTATTGATTTATGATAGATTGACTGTTCAGCAGCTGCACCAATACACTCCAGCTTCACTTTCCAAAAGACATTTCTCAAAAGGCTGAGAAATCTTACAGACTTACCAAGCGCTCAATACATGACAAGTAAGACATGATGATGGAAAAGTTAAATAGAAGTTTTGTGCTCATTTACACAGCTGCCGAAAAAAATATGAGGCTGCTCAAAATTTCCAGACCTGTACCGCAATGTCAACCTGTGATAGGAGGTTGGACAAAACACAAACCATCAAACAGAGTCGAACTGCTTACATTTGGCTCCAAGAGTGAAAGACAACAGTCAACACTTGTGTCATAAATCTGTGAAAAGCATGACAAGATTCATGGAAGCTGTAACTGAAAATAAAGGTTATTCCCCAGAATATTTATCACTGAACTCCTCCTAAATAAAATCATTTTTATTGATTTGTTTCAAAATGAAAAAAAAAATGTATTAGCATTTTTCAGTTTTGGAAAGCACTGACTTTTCTGCCATTTTGACAAGTTATCACGCACTGTAAATAATATTCTAAATGTTATTTCTATTCAGAATTTAGGGGAAGTGTTTTGAATATGAAATCATTAAATCAATCAATGTTTTGGGGCAATTGTTGAAGATTTTTGGAGGTTTTCATTGTAGTATTTACTAGTGCATAAATAAAATTCAAATGAAATTCAGATGATTTTAATTATGAATAAAAATCCAATGCTGGTGATTTTCATGATGATTTTCATGATCAAATGATTTTCATTAACACCGTAGATCATAATTTCTCTTAGTGTTAGTAGCTCTCATTAGTAATATGAAAACATTTGCTGCAGTAGAGGCATCCTCATAATGCCATGTCCTCTTTACTTGAGGTGATTATTAATTAAACCCTTCTCAGTTAATGGCCTTTGGCCGAGAAGAAAGTGATTTAAAAGTTTCTGTAACAGCCTGTAGGAGCTAACATCATTAACAAATTTGAAGCATCATCTTTCCATCATCTCTGACCGCTCTTACTTTACAACATGAAAATCCTCTGAACGACATGGTCTATCAAATCTTTGCAGTCTCGGAGTACTTTTGTAATAAAATGCTTCCAACTGCATTTGTACCATGCCTGCATGTCATCTCATCATATAAATAAAACTGATTTCAAATGTCTTCATTTGCAGTGAATGGTGTCGATGTTGTAGAAGGCAGATAATTGCAGTGATTTTGTGAGCATCTTTAAACCTACAGGAAAAGCTTAGATGCTGGGTTAGCATTGATAGGAATAAAGTGCAATACTTACTGCCATTTTCTGTTCAGTTCGTTGATCTCTGTTCAGTTTGTTTCAGCCTTTTTTTTTGGCATCTATAGAAATAAATATCCTGCAAGCTACTGTTGTTGCAAGTAGCTGCTCCTCTGTACTAGACAGGTAATGTGTGTCCTCTGCTGTTAATTCAACTGGAAGTGCAGATGATTTTTGTCTCTTTGCTCTGTGGTTCCTGCAGTAGCACAGCAGCTTTATAGCGGAGGCTCACAGATGTTTACAGGAGACCTGGGTATTGACTATGTGCTTCTCCCCATGAGACGTAGCCCACACTGAACTCTCTCCCTCTCTTTTCCTGCCCTTATGCCAACTCTCTCTCTCTCTCTCTCTCTCTCTCTCTCTCTCTCTCTCTCTCTCTCTCTCCCTCTGTCTCTCGTCTGTTATGCTGGCAAGTACGCGTGAACCAGATACAAGGTATTTCAAACCTCTCCCTCCCACTCCCACTGTGCTCCTCTCTCTTCCACTAGAGTAGTGTTAATATCCCAACATTTCCAACCTGTCAGTCAGCCAGAGCATATTAACCCATCGCTCTCCTGTCTCCCCTCTCCTCAGCTGTCACTCACTTTCTGTACTATCCCCAAATAAATCCCCCTCTCTTCTCTTCTCTTCTCTTCTCTTCTCTTCTCTTCTCTTCTCTTCTCTTCTCTTCTCTTCTCTTCTCTTCTCT
>JAPTYQ010094243.1:0-26161 GCA_029814465.1 Ostorhinchus cyanosoma
GTGTACTTACATGTAATGATGTACATACATGTCTGTTAAAGCTAAAAGAGGCTTCTCTTTGTCTTTGTTTTGTATAATTTCAACTGCCACATGAAGGCTGAATAAAGGGAACAAGGCACTTCAGATCCAGGCTCGTGAAAACTGACTTTGACTGTAGGCTGTTTAACCACGTTAATGTACTGGTTGAATAACACACGTAGTGAGAACCGGACATTGTCTTAACCAACCATCACTCACAAACCTAGTTAGAGCTAAAGGTTCCACACAGATCCTGAATCTGTTGGATGTTAATAAACCAACACACTTAGGTCACGCACCTTGTCCAGCTGCGATACGACATCCCAGAGCAGAGCGTGCAGGACGGACAGCTCCCGGCCCAGGTCGATGTAACCCTCGAAGCCCGGTGTGTTGGACAGAGTCTCCGGATTAGAAATCTCCGACAGGAAACGCATCATCCCTGCCCACTCATGCTCCAGGAAGTCGTTCATGAAGGCCATGTACTCTTCCTTATTCCCGAACCTGCGGATAACACAACACCTCAGTTGGATGTTTGATAGAGCAGCGTTCAGCGGTGGAGACGAACAGGGTCGTACTTGGTGAAGTTGGCGAGGTTCTGGATGACTTTGGCGATAAGGGTGAGCGTTCGGGACGTGCGGTCGTCTGGATACTCTTGCATGAGGCTGAAGAGCGATGGCGACATGATGGCGGGGCAGAGGAAGCGCAGGAACAGGGAGGCGCTGATCAGTCGCTTACTGATGTCCTGCTGGTGTCCACGGGCCACGCACTGCTGCTTCCACGACGCAAACACCTCCTTCAGCTCCCGGGGAAACACACTGAGGACAGGACGACACATTCAGAGGAGGAAAGGGGACCATACCAGTGTACCAGACCAGAGGGTCCAGTTCATACCGGTGTAGCAGGTAGTTGGACAGTGGGTGTGGTCATTGGACAGTGGGTGTGGTCATTGGACAGTGTGTGTGGTAAATATAATGTATATGTAATATCCTGTGTAAATTAGTCCAATCCTCTTTCCACCAGTTCTGGTTCTAAATGTGTTCAGGCCTTAATGTGGACTGATCCAATGGTTCTGGTTCTAAATGTGGGTGGTACCAGTAGGAGTTGATGATCTTGCAGAACGCTAGCTCGCAGCACATCTTCAGGTTACTCTGATGTTCTGTCAGATCGCTGCTGGAGCATCGACTCGGATCCACCTCACAGTTCTCATCCGACTCATACAGAGCCTTGATGAACTCCCCTGGAGACACAAATACACACATAGGACTGAATACATACAAATACACGCATTGGACTGAATACTACACATAAATACACACATAGGACCGAATACTACACACAAATACACACATAGGACCAATTACTACACACAAATACACACATAGGACTGAATACTACACGCAAATACACACATAGGACCAATTACTACACACAAATACACACATAGGACCAATTACTACACACAAATACACACATAGGACTGAATACTACACACAAAGGACCGAATACTACACACACAAGTATTTCCACTACATGTACACATACAAAACCAAACCAAACTGAAAATCTCAAAAACAACATATTGAATTTTCTGTAAAATGCAGACGTTCAGATCCAAGGTAAAAAGAACATAAAATAAAACACAAAATGACTGGTTTTCAGATCAAATAGGGAAAAAATTTAAATGAAGCCGAATCTACTGAGTTAAGATGAAACTTGGGAAGTGATGCAGTGACTTTGACGTCATTGGTCAGTAAACTTTACTCTGTTTTAATAGATTTTCTGTTCTACAACACTTGGAACTCGTCACATAAATAAGGGTCCAGTCGATTCATGCACCGTGAGGCTTTCAGGGTCAGTGGCTGGTTTTTTACAGTTTGACATGTCCTTAAACTTGACGGAGTCGTGCAGAGACTCGGCATCACACTAAACCTGAGGATTCTATAAATACATGAATCAGCTCTCCTTTGAATGTTTCCTCATAATACGAGTCTCAGCTGTCAAACACTGGCGTGATTTCGCAGAGTTTTACTGGTGATGACGGCGGATTTTACATGTCTGAACTATTTTAAGCTGCTTCTTCTTCTGTGAAATGTGTGAACTGAGAGGCAGAGGAGCAGGATGAAGATGATGCAGCAGAATAAGGTCTTCATGTGTTCCAACACTCCAGTCCAGCTGTAGAACCAGATTCAAAGAGACTCTGGCAGCTTTTCATCTAATTCTGGATTAAAGTGTTGGTTTATTTTTGGGTTTGGTCTAAAAACGCTGCGTCCTGATCAGGTTTTTACAGGCGTTCTCTGCACAGGGAACATGTTCAATGAAGCCTGGATCTGCTCTGAAAGTTCATGGTGAATCTATTTGGACCTGGAAGCTTCATGAAAACAGGCTCAGATGGGTCTACAGCCAGGGTGTCAAACATACGACCCGTGGGCCAAAACCGGCCGCCAAGGGTCTAAGTTGCACTTATTTTTCTTGTTCAGGTTATTCACTTCATTTTTTTGTGAACGAAAAGTTTATGAATGTAAACATTTAAGTAATTTACTTGAAAAGTGTGGAGTTGTCATGACTTGTGGTTATTTTTCTGTTCTTTTGTCCCATTGGCCTGGATGTGGAACCTGAACTAACATGACTTGGACCTGGTCTACAGTCTGTGTTGAATGCGTCCAGGTTTCTACATAAACCCTGTTAACTCTGAACTCTCCACCATTCTAAATCTAACGCTGCAGACAGTTTCAGCGGGGCTCGTCTAAGCTGGAGCAGGTTTGGACTCTGGCTCAGAACTCAGTCAGAGTGGATGACGTTCACACACGACTAAACCTGAACGACGTCATGTCATGAAGCTGCACAGACTTTAAAGCTGTGGTTGATTTATCAAGAATGAGGACAGATGGAACATGGTGGTCGATGCTGTCATCAATTAAACATCTTCAATCTATTAAAAAAACAAAACAAACATTCACTCCCAATTTTCCTGAACAGAAGCTTGGTTTCCTTCATGTCTCTACTGTTAAACATTGGTTCCACTGTTGTTTCACTCGGACGTGCATTGTGATGCACATGACACCAGATCAACCCACAGTTGGATGTTAGTTCCATATTCAGTTGGATCCAAATGTGTTGAAGTCTGACTTGAAAGATTATAGGTTACAGATGGAACTGGTCTGGTTTGGAGGAGTTTAGATCTATAGATATTTATATAGAGACTTTTATACTGTTGGTATTGTTTTTATTTCTACATAGATATTTTATATATACTGTACTTTTATACTGTTATTTCTATATAAATATTTCTATATACACTTCAATACTGTTGTTATTTCTATATAGATGTATTTCACAGTTTTACTGTTTTTTTTTTTTTCACAAATACTGGTTTAATGGAATCGAAGACACTTATCGATAGGTTAATTGTTCTAAAACTAACGGCCAGCTGCTCCTGTAGTCGATGTTCTCACTAACCCTAACCCCAGTCTAGTCCGTCAGTGGAAAAGCACCATTACATGAAGTCTAATACACCACATAAACCACGTGTGAGCCTGAACCTGTCAAACCCCTGAGTCCTGCAGCAGATGCATCAGAGAGTCCACGCTGCGCTGTGATTGGTCAGAATGTGTTCAGGTGTGCAGGACTCACCCAGGGCGTCGTGTAGGTACTTCTGTCCCACCAGCTTCAGATACTCCTCTATGGCTTTGGTGGCCAGCGTGTTCTCCCTGAAGATCAGGACATCATGGTCTGCACAGCGGTCCACTTCCGACATGACCAGGTCTGTCAGGAAGTCCTGAACGGAGAGAGGAAGAGGCGGAGTCAAGTGGGACAGGGCAGATTAAGGGACATGAGAACGATTAAAGTTTGAGGAAGAGTCTGGGGAAGTTCTGAACTTCAGGTCGTGTCACTAAATCCTCTGCACAGACCACCAGCTGTATCTGTCACCTGATTGGATGACACATACTTTAAACCCACTGCATCCACCTTAACCCACTGATGTCCCGCCCGTACAGGTCCGTCAATCACCTACAGCGCATAATCTGCACAGCATCGTAGAAACGTCAGAATGATTTTCACGTTTTCAACTTTTGTACTTTTTTTGTTGTATTTCATCAACTTGAGCCATAAACAAAAATACCAAATACTCAATAACTGTCATATTTGAACCCTTTAAATGACATGTTTTTAATGTAAACAAACCAGATTTTTCAATGAAAAAAACACAAGAGATGTTTTTTTTCAAATATTCTGCATAAAAATTTAATTCATTTTTAATTTTATTTTTCATCCTGTCATATGATCAACACAAACATTGGTTCATAACCATTATTTTGGGTTTTAGGTCAATGTTAAATCGTAAATGTGTTGGTGTGCATTTTGTACTCAGTTGGTCAAAGAGTGTTAGTGTAGAAAATTAACACTGTTTACAATGGGATGATTTTAGTGGATGGGTCAGAATTTAAAAAGACAAAAATGAATAACTTTTGAATTCTGACCTAAAACATATTGTGAAAAATAATCTGACCTTTAATAACATGAAGCATAAAGTGTGCATAATACGCTCACCTGGATACCAGAGGGTTAAAATGATTAGAAAAAGCTGAAAAGCGTAAATTCCAAAAAATTGAATTATTAATGTGTAAATTCAAACTTCAATACATCAGAGCAGCTCAGTGTATAAATGAACCTGACCCTGACCTTTAACCTCTGGACCCTGTATTATTTTAGTCTCCTGCATCCCCATTGGCTCTGTCTTGTGGTTCCTGTGTTCTGATTGGCTGCTGACCCTGACCATTGCCCTCTGTATCAATCTCCTTCGTCCCCATTGGCTCTGTCGGTGATTCCTATGTTCTGATTGGCTGCTGACCCTGACCTTTGCCCTCCCGGTGCTCTGCAGGATGTGCACCAGTGCACAGGCCATCTCCTCCTTGTTGCGGACGCTGATGACAGGCTCCAACACCGAACACAACATCGTGTAGTTGTTGGTGATGAACTCTGCAAACTCCTTGTACTGTTCCATGGGCAGGATGGAGATGGTCTGGAAGCGGGACTTGATGCGGATCGACGGACCACCCCCTTTGGTCTTGCTATTGGTGGGCGTGCTGACCGGGTACCACTTCTCCACGAACTGTCGGCCTGTCACACCCGCCACCGGGATGTTGACCAGCCCCACATAGTTGTTCTTTTCCTTCTTCTTCTTCTTGTCCACATCGCGGTAGATGTGCACGGTGACGCTGTGCAGGGCTGGGAGGCTGCAGAAGTCGAAGTACTCGCCCCAGAACAGGCTGTCGTGGCGTGTTTTACTGGTGGTTCGGGCGTAGAGGACATCGTCCAGACACAGCTCGCAGAAGTATTTCTTCTTCGGTGGTAGATCTTTGGCTTCGATGATCCACAGTCGCAGCAGGTTCTCCGCACGCCGGCAGTTATCCTACAACAAATACACGTTAAAACTCCGCCTCCAAAAGAAAGACATCAGTTAAAACAGGGACAGGCGTCAAACTCATGCTAGTTCAGGTTCCACGTTCAGACCAAAAGAACAGGATAACATGAACAGGAACATGTTTTACATTTATAAACTATCCTGAAAAAAGATTGAAATTTCTTAAGTAAAACCAGCGTAATTTTTTTTTACCAATATTCTGCCTCAGTTTATCATTTAAATATGTTAATTATAACGTACAGATCACGGTGGATCTACAAATACACACATTTCCAAACAAACAGAATATTGGTCCAATTACACTGATTTATATGAAGACCTTTTAGGTTGGTCATATTTCTTTGTGAAAGGACAGTTTATAAATGAAAATGTTCATGCAATTTAACTTTTTTACACTAAAACAAAGAGAAAATGTTGTCATTATTTATAGGTTATTGTGCTATTATTTGACTGGTTCTGATCCACTTTAGATCATATTGGTCTGAATGTGGAACCTGAACTAAATGATTATTAATATCTTCAGTATAAATTTTGCATTTCACATTTTCATCCAGTGGGCCAGACTGGAGCCTTTGGCAGCTGGTTTTAGCTCAGGGGCTGTATGTTTACTCACCTTGTTGGGCTGAATGGTCCTCCTCAGGTTCTCCATCCATTTGTCTCTCTCCGACGCCGACGTGCAGCTGAAACACTTACTTCCACCCGAGTACGTCACCTGAGACACAGACACCACATCATGACCGCTGACCTACAGACAGTCTCATATGACCTCTGACGTACAGTGTCACATGACCTCTAACCTACAGACACCATGTCACGTGACCTCTGACCTCCTGAACATGTTTGTTAAGTTGGTGCTGAACATCTGGAGTCACCTCAAAGCAGAATTCCTGTCCCAGGATGCTGCTGTGCAGAGGTTTGACGAACACATCATCTTCCATGCTCAGGTCCAGAGCCTCCACCGCACTGCCGGGGCTAAGCAAAGACTCATGGGAGCTCGACTCCTTCAGCTTGGGAAGGCCACGAGATCTGGAAGATGCAGAGAGAGGGAGAACACAGCAGGTCAAAGGTCGATTTGGGTTTGACCAGAAGCTCCAGAGGATCAGAACCAGAGGAGCAGCAACAGCAATACCTACGAAAAACAAGCACAGAGCCAGGACAGAGGAGCCCGCCACAGCATCCCCCCACCCCTGCCCCCACCCCCTGCGGTGACCTCTGACCCCACACAGACAGGCGGCGGCAGCTTGGTCCTCCACAAACGTCTTCGAGCAGAGCGTCGCCTTTATGAAGCCTCTCTGCTCTGACAGGTAAACAACGTCCTGGGACACAAGCGGCATCAGGCCTTGGGGAGTGTTTCCACGGAAACGGAGTCAGCAGGGACAGTGGGCGCTAGGCAGCACGACATGACGCAGCGAGGAGCAAGGCAGGTGTTTAACTACAGACCACCTCAGGGAAATGGGCAGGTTTATCAGCAGAAGAACTAGTGCATTCACCTTCAAACTACATCATTATAATCACACACTTATGTATATGTATCATATTGTTAAATTTGTCTTCATTTGTCTGTTGTGTTTTAATAGACGGTTTATATACTTATATACACACACATACTATGTTTTTGTATTGATAATTTCTTTCCTGCTACAGAAGCGACTGTATCAGCCAATAATTCCCCCTTGGGGTTAATAAAGTATTCTGGTTCTGATTGAGGCCAATGTGGTTGAATATGGAGGACGTGAATGAGAACATGAGTTTAGATAAAAGGAGGTTTCCATGGTCACCTGATCAACTCTGGGTTTAATTCACTCTGCATTAATCCTCCTGCAGACACGAGTTATGTAAACCTGGATTAGCGTTTTCGTCTCATCACCAACACTGTGACATCATCAGATTAAATGTTCGATTGGACCCAGAGGAGGAGATGATCCTGATCAGATGGACCAGATACTGGTCCTCTGGTTCAGAACAGACTCAGGTGGAGTTTCTGTTCCATTAATGTTCCCCTGAATGGACCTGGGTCATTAAAGGAACGCAGCTACGCTAAAGTGTCCCATTAGTGGAAATAACAGGACTCACACAGTCGTCATGGAAACACACAGATGACATCATTAACCCTCCGGTGTCACAGAGGGCCTTTAACTGCCTACAGCGGATAATCTGCACAGTTGTATTTATGTCAGAATGATTTTATACAGTTGGTTTTTAACTTTTTTACATTTTTTTTGTATTTCATCAACTTGAGCCAAAAATAACAAAAATACTCAATAACTGCCCTATTTTAACCCCTTAAATGGCGTGTTTGTAATGGAAACAAATCATATTTTTTGATGAAAAAAACAAAAACATTTTTTTTCTTACATTCTACATAAAGATTGGAACAGTAACATTGGTTAATGTACATTATTAGTTTTGGTTCTAGGTCAAATGCTATAAATGTGTCAGTGTGCATTTTGTACTCACTTGGTAGAAGGGTGTTAGTGTAGGAATTTAACACCGTTTACAATGGGATGATTTTAGTGGTTGGATCACAATTTTAAGAATTAGACACAAATGAACAACTTTTGAATTCTGACCTAAAACAAACTGAATAAAAATAATATGACCTTTAACCACATTAAGTATAAAGTGTGTTTAATATGCTCACCTGGATACTGGAGGGTTAATTGTACATGATCTGTATGATTCCTTTACACTTCCCGACATCCTGTTTGTTGTTCATGAAGTTTCAGTTCCTCAAATCTGCTAACTCAACATCATCATGTGCAGTTTTAACAAACGGCTTCATCGAGAGTCAGACCTTAATAAAACATCTGTTTTAATACAATAAATGGTTCAAATATGGTCCTATTTATATATGCATTACAGTGGGTAAATGCGTGCATTAAAAATCTACCTCAGGACAAACCCAACCCTTCCTCACAACTGAATTTGCCCTGTGACCTTGTACTTTAGGAGACGGGGTGTAGTCCATCTTTATGACAGTCCCCTCCCCCCCAGCGTGGACTGTAACAAACCCCAAACCAGTGTAAACCTTTGGACCATCAGATCTGTTATCAGATCAGTGTTGGGGAAGATTCAATAAAAATGTGGATGTGTTGAAACCTGTGGGGTCATGTGACCTGTGGGATCATGTGACCGGCAGCAGTGATGGTCCATCGACCGAACACATTCATCTGAGTCAGAAGAAGAAGAAACAGAAAGACAGAATGAAGTCAGAGCCACAGGAAGAGACAGGACATTAGACAGAAACCTGATCCACTGGAGGAGGAGGAAGAAGAGGAAGAGGAGGATGAGGAGGAGGCAGTGACTGAACACAGACCTGGACCAGGTCTTCAGCCCACTTTTTTCTGCCGCAGAAACTGTGAGATTAACCACATTAACTTGTTTCTTGTAGAACAGACTCATTCTGTTCACGTCTTCATGTAGACTGTTATTAAAACCTTTAGGAAAAACACAAACTGGATCGCATCATCATGACGTCACCTGTCGGTTTCTTAATGACGTGAAAACAGGAGTTTGCTTGCCACCATAGAGCCCATCTTTGGATAAAAGAGGAGGAGCCACACAATCCCAAGGTAGGCTAATGCTAATTGCTAGACTCAAACAGTTAATCTGACCAAACACTGGGTAACAAAGTACTTTTACATATCGTTAGTGGAATCTGTGAACCACAAAGTCAGCAGACGCCATCACCTAGTGGCCGTCAGCGGTATTACATATGGAAGAGACTGTAGGAGGGGCTTCATGTAGGGCATTTTGGTCCAGTTTCAAACAAAAAGTGAACATTAATTTCTTCGTAAAACAGAACAAACACATGACCCCAATAAAATGTCACACATTCACTGATGAAAATACATTTCTGCCTGTTCCAGATGTTGTACTTTGAGAAACTGTTTTAAGGGATAACTGCAGTAAAAGTTTGATGAGTCTGATTCAAAGACCATAATCAGGACAAATGGCAAAAGCCACGAGGTTTAGTTGAACTGTTTACGTGGGGATGCAACGTATTCTGATGTTTGTCTGACATCGGTGGAGTCCTCTGTGACTGGTTACGACTGTCAGAGGAGTCGAACACATTCAGCCTGAACAAGCCATGCTACTCGCATCCTCAGATATCTGATCTCAGATCAGAAGCAGGTCTCGGCCCGACCCAAACCCACATATCAACATCCGACCCAAACACCCATCTGTGCATGTGCACAGAAAACCTACCTGAACCTCAGGGTTGTGGAGAGCGGAGCTTTACAAGCTCTTCGGAGCAGAGACGATGAAGATGAGGGCTGCATCAGGACTGTGATCTGAGACAGGGTGTGTATGTGTGTGTGTGTGTGTGTATTATCCTCCTGTCAGCTGATGTAAAGCTGCACTCACTCTGCATCAAACACACTCTGAGTCCAACAGCTGCCCAGCAAAGCCTCATGACAGGAAACAGAAAACAGCACAAATCCCTTCAGGATCAGCCCAGGACACATTAGCTTAGCTTAGCACAAACCCTGCCCACAGAGGCACACTGCTAAACTAGCCTAGCCTAGCCTAGCTAAAGACAGGACACAGAACTGTGGATGTCACATTATTTATTGGTTTATTTCTGTATTTTCATTATTCAGGGTTCATACACATTTTTCAAGGTCAAATTCAAGCATTTTTAAGGGTGTTAAAATTTTACCAGCACAGCACCTTATCGCTGGGGTCAAATCCAAATCTACAGGAATATATATACTTGTGATTTTTTAAATTTTACTATATAACAATGATGTACATTGTATTATGTATAAATATCTCAAATTAAGCTCTGTAATAGCAAAAAGTTTAGAAATTAAAGAACAAAAAGTTGTACCCAAAAAAATGGAAGCCACTTCAGCTCTTCAGACACACTCGATAAAAATTTACCTGGAGTCGACCTTAGAACTGGTGTTTTAATCAACGCAGTATCACAACGCAAGATAATGAGAATGAATGAGGTATAAGGACTGGGGTGGAGAGAAACAAAACTTAAGATGCTTATAAGATGGGAGTTTCTCTCTCTTTCTGAGGTACAGCCAAACGGCTGCAGGAGCCAAAGCCAGAATGAATTGCCCAAGCACCGCAACATAGCCGTGCCATCGCCTCATACCCGTGACTTGTCTCTAGCATTTGTCGCAGGGAGATCTCATTCCTACTGCGTTTGAGACGGGAAGGAGACCAAAAATATATACACACGTCAACTAAAAAAAATTGCCATCGACTAATTTTCATGGTCGATTATGTCGACTAAGTCCAGTAATCGTGGCCGCATTAACTCATGCCATCAAATATCAGTACCTCCGCTCATATTTATGAAATATCACGTGTTGTGTCCAATGATCGCAATAATTCTATTCACTCTGAAATTATATGAATCACCAATTCCCTACAAAGTTATATTTTACATTTTACAACAGTTTCACGTCATTGCAGGAAAAATTGAATTCATTAAATTCAAGCCCAGGACGACTGTTATGTCACTGTATTGATTCATGCAATACAGATAAATTAAAAAATTTTTTAATTAAATGTCTGTACTAACATTGTCTGTGTTGCATTTTATGATATCTGTATTTGTGCCTGTGTGTATTTTTGTGTAACATCAACCTGCCTGGAGGTCTACAGATAGAAATTAGCCTAAGGCTATAATCTGGCATATTTATATATACAAACTGATTTATATATGATATTTTGATCTAAATGAAAAAAGTAATTTATTTTGGATTTAGAATGAACTGACGGGTAAAGACGTCACTAAATTTTAGATGAAAATCCATAACAGCATCAATCTGTCTCCAGCTCCACTGGTTCAGGTGTGAATCCAAAACAATCAAGGAGTTTGCTCTTTATCTAAATACAAATCCAAGACTTTTTCCATATTGCATTCTCCCCCAGACCTTGACTTTATGACTTTTATATTTGCGTTCCTACTTTTTTGGTGGTTATTATACCTGTTGAGTGTAGTTTAATGTAATAAATGAATGAATGAATGAATGAATAATTCGCAGTACATTATGTTTTACTGACAGAAACATTTTCAAAATACATGCAAATCATAAAAGTCCATGGATATCACACAAACAAGTTTCACTAGATTCATTCCAGCACCGACTGGTTCGTGACCTCAGATCAGGTTTGATTTTCCTCATGTGTTTCTTTTCTTATAAGATTATATGTCTTTGAACAAAGTCTTAAATTCAACTATGACAGAAATTGTTTTCTGTACTTTATTAAGACTTTTCAAGGTCTGGAAAACAGCTTTCAAAATTCCATACTTTTAAAGACTTTCAAGACCTGCACAAGCACCCTGACCATCCAAGAAGTTTGTGCAGATGAGTCTCTACTGTCACAGACCGGCCTGACCCCGGTCAACACAGACCGACCCGACCCGGTTCTGAACATACCTGTCTGGTTCTGCAGGTCTCAGTGAAGGCAGTCTGAAGCTGGTGTTCCGGTCCAGTTTGGTCTGACTCTTGGTTCTCTTGATGGAACCTTTGAGGCGTTTACTGAAAAACCCCTGAAACACAAACACAAACAGATTGACTGGTTTCATGGTGGTTTCAGTTCAGATTTTCTGTTTCTATTTGGCATGTTTCCATCTGTCTTCTCTTCCATCCATCAGCTCTGTACTGATAATGTTTGGCCTGATGGTGACGCTCTTCAGCTTCCATTTGTATATTTTCTCTGAGCTTTGATTTTCAGGGTCTTTAGTTCGTCTTTGGCTTCAATCGACGATCGTAGAAAACAAAGTGGATTTGTTTATTTTAGCAACTTAAACAAAAAACCTCTTTAAACAGAGAACATGTTATAAAAGCTGGAGATTACGTTAAATATCACTTTTAACTTCCCAACCATTGATTTCATTTAAACAATTTCATGAACAGATGAATTCACCTTTTGTCCTTATCCAGACTCTAACCTTTTAAGGACGAGGGAAGAGAAGTTTATAGCAGATATATTTGAGTAATAATTTTTAAAAACCAATATGGATCGAGAGCGCATCGATAATTCATCATAAGATTAAATATCGCAATAGTTCACCATATCAGTATTTTGTCACACTCCAACATTATTTATAATTGCAAGCACTTAAGCTGAAATTCAAGCACTTTTCAAAGGTTTCAAGGACCCGTACAAGCCCTGTTAATGGTTAAATACACTCGTTGCTATGGTGACAGTTCTTCTACCAACCAGTAGGAACAGTCCCAGGCTTTGGGCCGAGAACTGGTTCTAGAGGTGGCTGATACTGATCTGATCAAAGTGGCTGTTGTTGAGTGGAAATAAAAGAGCGGTGGCGAGCAGAGGGAAGGGAGCGGCCTCATTTCCTGAGATATTAATAACCTCAAACGCATCATCCTCCTCACTCATTGGCTCGTATCGAAGTGAAGGCTCATGGGAGGAAACGGGTCCAGGACGTCTTCAGATGTGCTGCTTCATTCAGACCTAATGACCGATCACACGTATTGATCCTCATTATGGGATGTTTGGATGGTGCTCCCAGCATGCTCTCTGTATTAACTGAGAGTCTAGACTAAAAATACTCCATCTGACCTGGGATCAGCAGAACTCTGACTTTAGGTCATGTTTTATTTGGGTACGACCACCAAATACTGATCACAACCCAGTAAAAAAAAAAAAAACAGAAAAAGTCGACTGAACTAAACGTCCTGCTGTTCCACTTATAAACCTCAGACAAGTCTCATCTGTCAGACGAAAATAGAGCAGCCACCACTCAAACATGAGAAAGAATCAAAGAGCAGCAGCTCTGACAATAATCCAATCATGTGTTCATCAGGTTCAGAGCATCATGAGCGTTTACAGGACCACAGCAAAGATTGAATCCCACTCAAGTGTAAAAGTACAGATGCCGAGGCCTCAGATTCATCCAACACAGACTGGATGGTTATGAAAAAAAAACATATACACAATGATCCACAACAAAAAGAAGAATATACACAACCACTACTGCATGGGTTTACAGGAAAAGCAGATGAAGAGGATCCGAACTTCAGTAAAAAAAGAATATAAACAATAATCCACAAGGAAAATATACAAACAAACCCAAAATAAACAAAAGAATATACACAATAATCAGAACTAAACAAATCTACATGTTAATCAACAAAATTAATCTAAATATTTGTCTTATGTTGGAACTAAAGATGGAAATTAGCCGTAGCTATAATCTGAAATACTATCACACATCGTGTTCCTTAATATCACTGTCCCTTTGAAAATGTACAAAATAATGAAACTCAAAATCAAACGAATATACATGTTAGTCCAGATTTAAAGGAATCTACAAACAAATCCAAAACCAGAAAAAGATCATACATAATAATGATCTCAGATTTGAGTCTCAACTATACTGCTCAAAAAACATTAAGGAAACACTAAAATAACACATCCTAGATCTGAATGAATGAAACATTATTAATATTAATATCTTAATATCAAATACTTTGTTCTTTACATAGTTGAATGTGACAACATGTGAAATTTATTGTCAGTCACCGTTGCTTCCTAAGTGGACAGTTTGATTTCACAGAAGTGGGATTGACTTGGAGTTACATTGTGTTGTTTAAGCGTTTCCTTTATTTTTTTAGAGCAGTGTATAATCTTGATCTTAAAACAATACATCATGAGTCAACAACAGCGGCATTGAAGGGACCATTTATAGTCATACTGGTCACAGCTGTGGCGTAACAACATGTTTACGTCGTGTTGCCATGGCGACTGGCCACGCTGAGGGAGGAGATGTGTTGAGAGAATACCACTGGTAGCATTAGATTGTATTCGTTTGTGTTGTTAATGTAACTTGCAGTCAGTGTTACTTTTGTCACCGTGGTTTATTTGGAAAAATCTCCACACTGCTGACATCACTCCTCTGCCACGTACCTGCTCCACTATGAGGTGAATGTCACACTGGCGTAAAATGGTATCAGTGTGTTTGTATTGGAGCACTTTTACGAGTGCGAGTAGAAGTATACGCGCTCAGTATCGGACCGTTACCCAATACTGGTATCGGTGCATCCCTACTTTTATGTGGATATTTGATTTGTAGATCAGGTCCATGAAATAGTCAAAGTGTTCTTTCTGTTCCAGTTCTTAAATCTGTAAAACTAGATCTAGGCTTGAGGGTTGAATGTAAAGTATTCTGGGCTCTTATTTACAATTTACACACAGTGCCGTTTCCTCTTATGACCATAAAGTGTCATCTATAATCCACATTTGTATGTTTGATGTTCACATGTTAATATTTGAATGTTTCTGGGTTGTTGTTTTTTTTTTTTCAAAATAAAACTTGGTTAAATTAGTTCAGTGTGTGTACAAATACTTTTTGAACATTTTGAGTACATTTCAATAATACCGTAACAATAATGATAATCGTGATTATTTTCGTTACAATAACCGTGATATGAAAATTTCATATCGTTACATCTCTAGTCGTTACTTAAATGTGACGGTGAAAATGTGGACGAGGCTCAGATATCCAGGCCAACAGGACACTCACACACAAGAAAAAATAACAGATAAAGAGTCCAATAATGTATGAATGTGTATTGATGAACAGAACCAGGACTCAGTGGACAGGTTCAGGTACACTGGGAGATTTCAGCTTCGACTCACCGGCACTTTGAAGGGTGATGAGTTTGGATTGTCCACGGGGTTGATGGTTTTCTCTGAACCCAGACCAGATATACTCCTCCTCCTCGGAGACCGCTCTGAAGACACCTCTAATAGAACAAGAGGAGACGGACAGAGAGTTACAGCCAATCATCATCATCATCATCATCATCACCATCACCTTCAGCATCATCGTTATGATCAGCATCACCAGCTCTGACATGGACAGAGGACATGGACAGACGAGGAAGTGGGCGGGTCTGAATGTATTTCAGATCACATCCCATCTAAGAGAAAATGCTGCTCCAGTGCCATGAGCAAAGAGCAGCTCCATGATTCAGACTGGAACAGTGTGTAGTCGTTAACAGCTTCACTATAGTTCAGCCACAGAACGCTCCAGTGTTTTACACAAACACATTCAACAGGTTCTGACGGATTAAACACGGAAAACACAGAATCCAGAAAAAAAAACCCATCTGCACATTAATGCAGAGGGAAAATACTCTAAACCTCCTTCAGAACAGCGTCCTGAACTCGTCCTCTAGGATAGTGTCCTATACCTGTCCTCTAGGACAGTCTCAGATGGACCCATGACACTCTCTATGGTCTCTGACCCATGAGCATCAATTTCTCTACTAACGTTAGTCTTTCTGCTAACATTAGCCCTTCCACTAAAATCAGCCTTTCTGCTAACATTAGCCTTTCTGCTAACATTAGCCTTTCTGCTAACATTAGCCCTTCCGCTAACATTAGCCCTTCCACTAACGTTAGCCCTTCTTCCCTCATCTCCACTTCCCGTCTCTGTCTTAATCCCACTGGACACCAGAGAGGCTTCATTATATTGGACTGAAGAGAAGACGCCGACGTCCATCTGGTCCAATAAATATAAGATACAGTTCTCTGGGACACATTTGCACCAACATTTAACTCCATTAACTCTCCGGTATCCAGGTGAGCGCATTATACACACTTTACACTTCATGTTATTAAAGGTCATATTATTTTTCACAAGTAAATTAAGGTCAGAATTCAAAAGTTGCTCATTTTTGTCTGATTTTTAAAATTCGTATCCATCCACTAAAATCATCCCATTGTAAACTGTTAAATTCCTACACCAACATGCTTCAACCAAGTCAGTACAAAATGCACACTGACAGAAAAAAAACAAAAATAAATCCAAATTGGAGAAAAAAAACTGTTTTTTGCATCAAAAAATCTATTTTGTTTGTTACACACATGGCATTTAAAGGGTTAATATCTGACAGCTATTGAGTATTTGGTATTTTAGCTCTGCCAAGAGGGTTATGTTTCCATCAGGGATTTGTTTGTCTGTTAGCAAGATAACCCAAAAAGTTAAGGAAGGATTTTGATGAAATGTTCAGGACATGTTGATACTGCCACAAGGAACAAGAAGAATACAATTTATGGCTCAAGTTGATGAAATAGATTTTTTTTTTTTTTTAAGATCAAAACAAACTATGAAAAACTTTGTGACATTAGTGGGACACTGTGCAGATTATACACTGTAGGTGGTTAAAGGACGTGTGTGGGTGGGACAATGAAGGGTTAAATAAACACTGATTTGGTCTAAAGCAGTGAAAATGTGTTATTGGTGAAATGAATGAATAAAGACTCAAGGATCTTGGTGAACATGACACACTGGTTGATTTCATTTGATCTCCAGGTTATTAAATATTGGTTCTGTCCATATGTCCTGGTGGGAGTGGTCAGCGTGTTAGCATGAGAGCTACTGGGTCAACGTGTACCTTTCAACCTGCAGAGTTTGTCTGACAGGTTGTTTTTGTGAGTTTGTGATCTGCGCAGTTTGATTCACACACATGTTCTAGAGCAGGGGTGTCAAACATACGGCCGGTGGGCCAAAATCAGCTGCCAAAGGGTCCAATGTTGACATCAGTGTTCTCTGTTGATGTCTCTGCGCGGTTGGTCCCAGCGCTGATACAACATGGTGTTAAACCTCCAACACAACAAGACACTGAACGTAGCAAAGACAGTGAACGCAGCGGAGACAGATGTGAGACAGTGAATACAGCAGAGACAGCAAATGCAGCGGAGACAGCGAACGCAGCAGAGACAGCGAACGCAGCAGAGACAGCGAACGCAGCAGAGACAGCGAACGCAGCAGAGACAGTGAATGCAACGGAGACAGCGAATGTAGTGGAGACATGGAACGCAGCAGAGACAGTGAATGCAGCGGAGACAGCGAACGCAGCAGAGACAGTGAATGCAACGGAGACAGCGAATGCAACAGAGACAGCGAATGCAACAGAGACAGCGAATGTAGTGGAGACATGGAACGCAGCAGAGACAGTGAACGCAGCGGAGACAGTGAATACAACAGAGACAGTGAATGCAGCGGAGACAGCGAACGCAGTGGAGGCAGTGAACGCAGTGGAGGCAGTGAATGCAGCAGAGACAGTGAACGCAGCAGAGACATTGAACGCAGCAGAGACATTGAACGCAGCATGCAGCACTCAGCCCTTCTCATCTTTGTAAAGTGCTGGATCGAGTTGCAGCTGCAGGACGTAAACTTCATGCGCTGTGTTTGAAAAGGACGATCCGATTGGCCCAGCAGCCAGTGATGGGGAGGAGTGACGAAGGTCCGGCAGGCAGCGGCCGAACCTCCGTCGCCTCCCTGTCAAAGTTATCCGACATGCGGCGGCAGGGCAGTCAAATGACCTGGCCATGACGGAGCATACCTCTATCGCAGCTGTTTCCCATCATGAGGACGTGGCCGTGATTGGCCCGGTCGGACGCCACCTGTCAGCCAATGGGCTTATGCTGTGTTGGTCCGTGTCGGTCCCATGAAGCGGCGCCTCCTCCTCTGGTCACAGCTGCATCCTCCGTCAGCAGTAATTCTAACCCCGGCTCACCCTCGCCGCCGCCGCCGCTCTGAAGGATGACTGCATTTATCCAATCAGTATCTCTGACTGCGCCGCTGGGCTCGGCTTCGTCCTCCTCCTCCTCCTCCTCTCTCTCTCTGCAGCAGCTCCAGTGCAGCCTCCCTCTCTCTCTCTCCTCTTCTTCTTCTTCTGTTGGTGTAGCTGCAGGACGCGGTAAACGCTGCACTGGGAGGATCATTACTGAGGAAGTTGGTCCTCAGACTGATGTGGGACGGCGCTCTGGAGGATTCCGCCATTAACCCCCGACTGTCAGGAAACCGCGTCCAAAAACTGAACACCTGCACTAACCTCCGATCTGATACCAGGTTCATCACTGTACGTCTTAGGATCAATCAACCAATAAATAAATAAATACTGAGGTGTGCATCACAGAGACAGACATTAACCCCTAAAGACCCTGAGATACTTTAGTGTTAGTTCCCAAATTATTATTTTTTCTCTATTTAACTTTTAAGTCATTTATCTGCATTTACTCTAATATCCTGTTTTGTTTTTTGTTTACATTTTTTAGTGTAAATCCTGTATTTTCTTAGACTTAATTCACTGATCATTTTCATTAAATTCAGTGTGAATACAAAAGTTGTTTTTTTTTATCAAAATGGAGAAAACTGAAGAAAAAGTGACTTTTTCCAGCAATATATGTTACGTAATAAAACAACACTTTTATGCTGATGATACTGTCAGTTATGTTACAGTATGTTAACATTTGCTTGTGTTCATTTCCTTTTGTATTAATCATATATTTAATGAATTCCTCATATTGATATTTTCCAAAAAGGATTCAGCTTTAATATATTTCAGAAAAAGAGAAAACTGAAGAAAAATTGACTTTTTCAGGCAAATTTGTCATTAATTGAATATAAACCTAGTGTCATTGATCAAACTCCATGGGTTTTAACATTACGCCTCATAAAAAAGTCATTTATAAAAATGTCAACTGTAAAAATTTGCATTATATAACAATAATATTCAGAAAATTACGTTGATGTAATCTAACCTGTACTAGTGACGTTAATAAAAGTAGAGGTGCAGAAAAACAAATGTTTGGTAAACATGATTTTAGTAACTTTTACAAAGTTATATAAATTAACATGTAAAATAACATTTTATTTAATGTAATATTTTTGACAATAGTTACAATTTCAATGAGTTTTATTGGGCAGGTAGATTTGAGACTTTCATGGTGTTTTTGTAGAAAATTGTGAAACTTATTGACACTGACCTTTGACCTTTAGTTATGGGTCAAATGTCATCCCTTCCTTTTATCTGATTGTCTGTAGAACACTTCAGAGGAATAACGACACCAGAACCACAACCTGGGCACTGACTAAACCTGTCCCAGACAAACACAGGCATGTCTGCTTTCTCCTACAACCTATGAAGGCACGATTACCTCTGTCCAACCTGCTGTGAAGGAACATGAACAGGTTTGTCTGAGTCGCATTTGGACGTTAATCTCTCGTGTGTTGCTGTGTTTTTAAGGTGGTATTAGTCGGACTCAGGGAGGATGAATGGGAGGTGTGATGTCATCCGGCAGCGGCGGCAGGAATTCTGGGAATGTGGGAGGCAGATGCATGTTTTGTGAACTCCCATTGATGGGCGAGAGCCAACACACCTGACGTACAGAGAATGAACGGCGCTTAAAGAAGCCTTTGTCTGAAGGACGGATGGACGCCACAGAACACAACCAGCAAGAGACGGCAGCAGAAAACCACAATCACAGACCAGAAAACACCTGAGGTTCACTGAAAACAGCCATCTGATACAGGATGGCTTGGAACAGGGGTCAAACATACGGCCTGTGGGCCAAAACCAGCCACCAAAGGGTCCAATCAGGCCCAGGAAATGCAAAAATTACACTGATGTTTGTTCAAGTTGGCGGGTGTTGATGAAAACAAACATGGAGGTCCTACGTGCAAGTTATCGTTTTTGGAATATGTATTCTATTTTTACAGCCATGAATTTATGAAAATCATGTTAACTGTCAAGAACAGCTGATTGGAGGCAGTTTGGTAATATGGACATCTGACCAAATATCAAGAAGACATTCAGTTTCTTCATTGGTCCACGTCTGTCAATGGCTCGTGGCTTCTGGTGTTAGCTCTGACTATCCATGAGGCTCGGCAACTTCCAGCGGCTACGGTGGCTCATCAAGCACAAAAAGGCACATGGTTCCTTGGTTTGTTTGGGTTGGAGGCCAGTTATATTTATACCAGAAGTGAACCGGCCCAGAGCCCACTTGTTTGATTCAAATCAGAGTTTGCATGTTTATATTCACATCTAAAAAAACTCCCAACTTTCTGGGGAAATGAACTCTGGTCCGTTTTAAATGGACCAAATGGAGTAGGTGTGAATACACCCTTAATCAGTGTAATTGTACAAATACTCTGTCTGTTAGTAAATGTGTGTATTTGTAGATCCACTGTGATCTGTAAGTTATAATGAACATGTGGAAATGATAAACTGAACCAGAATATTGGTCAAATTACATTTATCTTTCTGAAAAAATTTCAGGTTGTTCATACTTTTAATTGCATTTTTTTTAAAGGATAGTTTGTAAATGTAAACATTTTCATGATGTACTTTTATTTTGTTCAGTGTTATTATTTGACCGGTTTGAATGTGGAACCTGAACTAAAAGGAGTTTAATAGACCTGGTTTAATATCACAAAAACCACAAAACAGAAGTTAAACCATCAACCATTTCCGTTTATCACACAAATAAACCACCTTAAAGCATGTTCATGTCCAATGAACCCTGAAGCAGAACTAAACCAACCACCTGTTTACACCAAACGGTCCACATGCACTCAGGGTTTGACCTTTACTGTATCCATGTTGAACTTCGGGGACGGAATGAAGATTTATCCAAGACCAGAACACCACCTGTGACACTTCATGTCCAGTCCACTTTCAGTTTCCACCATAAAAAAAACCAACCAAATGCAACAAAACTGACCAAATGGAGCAAAACAAACCAAACGGTGCAAAATCAACCCAACGCCCTAAAACCGACCATGTGCCCTAAAACTGACCAAATATAACAAAACGCCACAAACTGACCAAATGCCACAAAATGGACCAAATGCCACAAAGCCAACTAAACGCAACAAAAGCTGTTGATTTCTGAATGATGAAGTACAACTTCACCTGGAAATCTGACATTTGCCTGAAACAACAGTTTAAGCAGGATGATGAGCCTTCGTCTATTTCAGGTGAATCCAAAAACATCCACTGTGGCAGATTCTGTGGGAAGTGACCACAATGAGATAATGTAGTAACATTGACTCGCATCAAATTTTGTTTCTATCATATTAGTTGAATAATTATATTGTGAAATAAACCCGATCTATTGTCCATGTGTGTGAAAATCCCACTTCCTGTCTGCCATATTTCTGAATAAAAGGTGTTTTAGATTATTCTGAACAGCAATGAAACTGAAGATGTTTTATTAAATAAATATACATTTTCTTTTAAAAACCAGTGTCTAATATTTGATGTTAGCGCAATGTCTTTATTGATTCAGTTCAACTTTATTGTTCCACATAGAACATGGAAAAACAATGAGTGAAACTATAAAAAGGTAAATAATACCAACATTCAGTAAAAACATACAAGTAAACATTGTAATAAAGTGGAGCTGCATGAATGAGTTCAACAAAAGTTGGAATCTTTTAGGTTTGTTATTTCCGCTCAGTGTGACTGAATTATAGCTAGCTCAGTTTGCTTAGTGTTAGCCACTGTTAGCTCATCAGCTAATGGGAACTAATGGACGGATGGATGCCATTAAAAATCGTATATTTCATAATCACTGAACTAAAAGGTAACACATTCATATTTATTGTCTTTAAATCCCAAAAATTGCTGTAAATTATTCATAAATACCAGTAACAGGAAGCAGTTTTCCTGCACTTGTTCAGAATAAACCAGGTTTCTGGTTTCAGGTACTGATGCTAACTTAACTCATCAGCTTCATCCTCTTCCTCTGCTCTTCATCATCACATGTAAATAAACTGGATGTTTATGTTTCATGGACTGACTGAATACAAATGAATAAACACAAGTGGAGCAGAAACAGGAAGTGACATCACATTTAAGGATATGAAAACCACGCCCATCCTCAGACCCGCCGCTGTGGCATCCACACTCTCACTGTTCAACAAATATTCCAAGAATGTCTTTGACATAATGGAAGCGGTTCTGATCCTCCCTCAGACGCCTCCTCGCTCCACATTCCTCTGAACACAACATCCCAGTGTTGTCACGGTTACAGTACGAGCAGGTTCAAGGCTCGTCTGTCTGATGTGATGACCAGACCATGAAGGCATCAAATGTACAGACTCAGAGCAGGATGATAAATGACTGGGAAAAAAACTACAGAACTACAATATCTGACACAAACGAAAACCACTGCAACATCACGGCAAAACAAATATAACTATGGACTCGAACACATCATACACGTATAAATATGAAGATACTGAATGTTTGAGTTCATCATCTGTCATTAAATTATTGCTTCAGATCATTTCCTTTTGTTTCATTTAGAAAAAAAACTGGATTTTATATCAATAAACTGGTCCACATGCATCAGTTTCATTCATTAATATAAATGCATTTAGACTTTTGCAGGTTCACAAATAGATGAAAATCATTTAATGCATCAGGAGAAAAGCCCTTTAGAGAAGTCTGTGGAGGCTGACCGACCTCTGAAGGCCCTCTGAAACCTTCTGCAGACCCCCTGAAACCACCTAAACCCATCTGAGAACACTTGAAACCCTCTGAAACCACCTACACCCATGTGAAACCCTCTGAAGGTCCTCTGCAGACCCCCTAAAACCCTCTTAATCTACCTAAACCCATCTGAGAACACCTGAAACCACATAAACCCATCTGAAACCCTCTACAGTCCCTCTGAAACTATGTGAAGCCTGCAGAAAACAGTTGAATATCCCTTTATAATCAGACCCGGCTCACATTTAGGGGATAGTCAGACATGTTGGTGGAGGCAGACTTTCTCCAACACCAAATAATAATAAACTGAGGTTATAACAGTAACAAAACACTAAAACAGGGTCACAAAAACCTCATGAGGAAACTGAATTCATCCGGGGTTTTTTTCGACTTCCTCTGTAACACACAGCTCAGTCCAAACATGAGCTCAATACTGCACAGAAAACAGGAATATTCACATCCAGCCGGTGAACACACACACATCCACTGTTACAGCCTGTTCAAGAAGACTGTCAGCGTTTCTAATGACTTAAAGGTGGAAGACAGACGTTATTAAAGCTCCAGACACAGCGTCAAACATCCAGAAAAGAGTGAAATATTCCTTTAACTCAGTCAATGTAGGTGGAGATGGTCTGATGAACAAGGTTCCGTCACCGTCTGGTTTATGAGGAACAGCCGCTGCCTGAGGGTCAGAGGTCACAGACAGGTCCTATCTGGATTCTGATTGGCTGCAGTGTGTGTGATGTCACATATTCGACAGGTGAGAATCCTGAACCTGAAGATCTAGAAACTCACAGCGCGGTCCGTAAATACTCCAAACTCTGAACCAAATTACACAGCTGTTATATTATTATTGAAAATATGTCAGCTTTAAATTCATTTAATGAAATATAATCATTATAACTATAATCAGGTTTATGAGAATCTGAGACTAAAGGAACACAAACCACTCACTGTAAAAGTGAAGATTATTTCATGACATTCTACCACTAAATGTAGCTTTAAGTGAATTATGTGCCGTTAAAATCACAAACAGCATTTAAACTCATCAAACCCATGATATTTAAAAACTGATTTTATGAGGTTTTGTTTTTGTTGTTTTTTTTTTTTTTTTAGCAGAAATCAACAACTCATCAAATGCATAGTTATTTTATTCATACAAATTCAGTTTACTTTCGGTAAAAATTCTATTTGTACATTTTTACCTCAGGCTTAGTTTAGTTTTCTGTATTTTATTTAATAATTTGCTTTCTTTCCTCTTTACTGCAATATATGTTACTGGTTTATTTTGGTGCATGTTTTCATTTTATTTATTTCTGTTTTTGTTTGTTCTGCCTCCCATACAAGTTGTTCTAAATTCTTCCTGTTCTTCCACTGTATCGATCCTTAACAGATTTAACAGTTGATAAGGATCGATTAGTCGACAGATAGTTTGATAACTGATCGGTTTCTGGATGATGATACGTAGTTTTCCACCTTTTACAGATAAAACAGATGAAAATACTGGAAACGCAAACTTATTTTGTTTCATCTTTTATCCTTGATCGATAATCGCATCGATTATGTTCGATTTCGGGCGAAAACAGAACGGCGCGAACAAAAAAGTTTCGGGAGTTAGAACCAGACGCGTGTCCCGGAGCCTCCGCCCGGAGCAGCGGGGCTTCGGGGGCTGTCAGCACGGGACACGGAGCTTTCGGCCCGGCCATAGTCTGGTCTCTGCTGGCGGAGCTCCGGGTCCGGAGCAGAAGCTTTAAAAGGACCAACTCACCCAGAAAGTCCATCGGAGACGCGGAGAGTCCCTCATTCGGACTTTAGTTCACTGAGTGCGTCAACGGCCGCCGAACCCCGGTAGACAAAACAAACACACATCCGGTCCGGACCTTCACGATAAAAGCCTCGAAAACAACAAGCAGCCGGAAACTAACCAAACTTAATCTATTTTCACTTAATTAACTGATTCTTCTCAGTTATTCTGTTACTTTTTATATTATACGTAAAACCTCCAAGTTATTTGTTTATCAGATAAAAGAAAAAACAAACATCCAAGTTGAGATGATAAATGACCAGTGATCCCAGCTTCATTTAGTGTCTGATCATTAATTATTTTTTGTTAAATTCATTAATTTAATCAACATGTACTGATTTTAGACAAACCACACAATGAAAAATCCGTTTTGATTCAAATATTTTTCTTCTAATATGGACCACGTAAAGCTGATGTTTGTAGTAAACTGTACTAAATCCATTTCCAGGTCTTGATTTAATCCCAGTTCAAACCAGGTTTGTAGTAAATTAATCCTTTAGGTGCTGGAGAAATAAATAAATAAATAAATGAAATAAAAATTTATATCTACATTTCATTCAAATAACTATCTTGGAAGTGGTTAGAGATAAATTAATATTGTACATCAGAAAAATATTGGGTATCAATCAAAACTTATGATGGGAGTAAACATATTCATCTAATTTGCATTTGTGTCATCACAATGCGGCCGTCATATTGGAACTTTTAGTCAAATTTATATTTGAACATAATTACATGGAAGTTTTGTTTGTTTTTTCCCCATCTCATTCTTAACATAAATTTCCTTCAACATTAGTAGAAAGTCAAATACAGTAAGTTTTAATATTTTTTTTAATCCAAATCTGTCCTTATCTATTCAAACTAAAACTAAATCAACTTTACTTACTGACTAAACCAGCTCAGGACAAGGACTTTAAACTGGATTTTCTTCTTCACTTTGAATAGACACATGTCCTGAAATGGTGTTAGGATAGAAGGGGCATATGCTCGCCATTGACCTGGTGGGTGGTCGTAACAAGATGTGGTAACTATCTGGAGTTATTATGGTCTGTATCAGTCAGTTTTGTTGATTATCATAATATTTTGAAGCTTAAAGGGTTAATCATCTTTTCTGATTTGTTTTAGGTGTTTTATGGTGATCCCACATTTGTACATTAGTGTCTGATCAAACCGGGGGTAGTTCATCTCCAGCAGAACACAGACATGTTCAACTGTTCTACTATTTCCTGTTGACCTTTGACCTTAAAGCCTCACCTGGTCGTGTCAGTGAGTTTTATTTTGGTCGTCTGCTGTCGGATGTGTGCATATGAGACTGAGGAATGCAGCCCATCCTGAGCTTCACCTCCACATAAGACCGAGATGACACAAAAGACAATGGAAAACAACAACACGCTGCACTAAAACCAAAAGCATCAACACAAGTGAAGCCACACCCACAATAAAGAGATAGAGTCAAACCTGGATCAACAAGACTGGGATAAAATGATCAAAACTCCCAATATTTAAACTTTCCCAAAGTGTGACCTCTGACCTGCAGGTAACAATGCAGTGAATGAAGAGTGAAGTGTGTGTGTGTGTGTGTGTGTGTGTGTGTGTGTGTGTGTGTGTGTGTGTGTGTGTGTGTGTGTGTGTGTG